>MSJI02000881.1:6058-119320 GCA_001931905.2 Cladosporium sp. IMV 00045 | reverse complement strand
GAGAGGCAGTATTCACCGATCCATAATATCCTTCGTCAGAATCAACGGCGTGTCGAAATGGTGCGCCTGCGGCAGAAAGCCCGCGAGATCGAAACAGCCGAAATTCAACACGAGCGCCTTGAACGCGAACTCCGGCCTCGTTCTCAGCAGGCGAAAGCATGTCACAATGCTCAAATGCGCCCCCGCCGAATCGCCGCCCATGAACCCCAATTTCGCACCATAGGTCTCCTCCGCGTGCTCGACCAGCCACTCCGCGGCGTCCTGGCAGTCGTCGTTGCCCGCCGGGTAAGGGTTTTCGGGCGCCAAGCGGTAGCCGACGCTGAGGACTGTGAGATCGCAGTTCGTCGCGATCCAGTCGAGCATCAGGTCCTGGTAGGCTTCGGATTGGAGGACCCAGCCGCCGCCGTGGATGTGCAGGAATACTGCTTTTGGGGCTGTGCCGGGCGTGGGTTGGAAGACGCGGCAGGGGATTTGGCGGGAGGGGTCCCGGGAGGGGAGGGTGGTGTTCGTGCCGGTGGGGAGGACGACGGGTTTGGGGAAGGGCGTTTCGCCGTTCCACCGCATTTGGCGGTATTTTTCGGCGCCGACCTGGGTTGGGTTGGTGGGTTTCTTTGATTTGGGGGAGGGGGAAGGGTGGGGTGGGGGAGACGTACTTCGTACCATTTCTGGCTGCGACGGCCGATTTCTATTAAGGAATCATTCTGGGCCTGGGTTTCTTTTGCTATGGCGGAGGGATTGAGTGCTGAGGTGTTGAGGGAGAGGTCGGATGTCAATGGCATGATGAGATTAGGATAGACCCGGGTACGATGTTATTGATTCAGTGACACGATAGAGTAGTCTTGTGTGTATTGATGTATTTGATTTCGACATCAATGGAGATGTTTACCCACAGTGTGTTTGCTTATCTATGTCTTGACTGGTAATGTTGATCGTGTTAGCCCAGCGGGGCATGGGTGACGTCTGGGACGAGTGAGCCGAGGTTGATGATTGACAATGCGAATCGGCTTCTCGACGTAACATGCAAATGTTATGCATGGCTATGTGTATTGATTCGCAGCTCCGGGTGCCGGACCCTGGTCGAAAGTATATTTGTTAAAAGTACATACATGGTGATTCGCTCCCTCGAGATGCGGCCCATGTTTTGGCGGCACGGTTTCTGTTGCCACTGTATGCCTCAAAGCAAGGCATTTGACTCTGAGAAGACAAGATCATGGATTCTGATGTGACAAGGATCAATTGATCAATCATCGTCGTCATCGCTGTCGCTGCCATATCCGACGAGTGGTCCGGCAGGTTTCGCTGATGATGCATCTCCAGCACCAGGTGCCGCGCGAACGCCTTGAAGAGCAGCCAGAGTCGATGCGCCTAGGATTCCGCCGGAAGGACCTTGTTGAGCAGGACCATTGCCGCCCGTGATCTGTAATGGTGCATCGTCTGCGTCTCCATCGCCACCTTCAAGCATTTTCTGCTGTTCCGGCGCCTCCAGCCTTGCTTTTTCACTGGCGTACCATACATCGTCTGGCGCATCGTATCCTTGCAGCCCGAAGCTGCCTTCGATCTTTCTTCGCTTGCGCTCCTCTTCTGGCTCTGCGCCCTCCCATTTCCTTCCCTCCAGCTCCGCGATGTAGCTTGCTGGTAATGCCCTCCTGATAGCCTCCGCAGCCTGCTCTTCCACTCTCCTCGCCTCGCGTTTTTGCGCAACCGGGTTGGGGTCGACTGTCGCCCATCGCACGTTGAGAGTCTCGTTGTGATCCAAGCTTTGATGAGCCATCGCCTCTTTCGCGAACTCGCTGTTCGCCAAATGTGTGTATGTCACAAACGCAACGCCTCTGCTGGGAAGCACGCGAATGCGGTCGATCTGTCCCCACTCCTGGAAATGCCGTGAAACAATTTCCTCGATGTCGTCGCTAACGTTGATCCTGCCCACATACAGCGTGCGGTTGACGCGCATGAAGGAACCCACACCGCCCATGTCATCTCTGTAGTCCGAGAACTTGTCGCGCCCGAAGCAGTCGACGTTGCTCGGAAAAATGTCTCCCAGACTGCCCTCGCCCTCTTTTCCTATCCTGCTGTTCGGCAGACGGTGCAGGTATTCGCAGTCGCTACCACGTGGGCAAAGACCACGGGCAAAGAAAAGGCAGAAATACGATCCACGAACCTTGTCCGCGCGCGTGTATCCAGAATCCAGCGCGACATTACACCTCCCCTTCGCTTGGTGCTTCGAAGCGAGCGCATCCTCCCTGTCTCCACCAGACCATTTGTTGTACCAGATGTTGAAGATCGTGCCGGTCTGTGGAGGCGGTTCGGTTTTGAATGTGCTGGGATCCTGTTGCGGGCGCGCAGGTCTTCGCTTGCGCTTGATGATCTTGGTTTTCCTGACTTTTTGGACGGTGCCGTCGTTGTTGGTGGTCGCGAGCGCAGTTTCGTTGGCAACAGGTTGCTCGCCGGCTGCAAGTGCAGCGTCTGCCACTACTTTTTCGGCCATTATGTGTGTATGTCGAGTTTGATGATTGCAAAGATCCAAGTGTGAAGCTTCGCGACGCCGAAAGTGACGACGCTGGCAACAGCCAGTGGTCCGTGCATGCGCTTGCCTCACTCTCAGCAAGCGATCACATTCACTTACCGGTGTCTCTATTACACTCCACTTCTTTCATGATAGCGTTTGTATTTACAGTGAAGACGTTATTTGAGGGTCTTACTGGGTCTAAATGAGATACGCTCTCTTGACTTGAAACTAGGCGGCATACTAACGGCGGAAGACTACATTCACGCACAACCGCCCCACAGCTGATGCCTAGCAATACCGAGTAAATAATTTGGAGATCAAGATACCTGAATCGGTAGCATTTGCCGGGATGAAGACTCTCGATCGCCTTACCGTTCCAAATGCCACAGCTTGGGCTCGTTGGCTTGTGGACAATGCCTCTACCTCCCCAGGGGTCTCACTGACCTTGGCCAGAAAGGGCACTCAACAACCAACCTCACTGAGCCAGGATCAAGCAGTCGAAGAAGCGCTATGCCACGGCTGGATCAACGGACAAGGCCACTCTCTCGACAAGCAGACTCACATGCAACGGTTCACGCCACGCGCTGCCAAAAGTGTCTGGTCAAAACGCAATGTCGGAATCGTCGAGCGTCTAGAAAGCGAAGGGCGCATGCAAGAAGCCGGTAGAGCGGCTGTTGAAGCTGCGAAGAATGACGGCCGCTGGGAAAGAGCCTATAGCGGTACGGCGAACCTGGACGAGATGCAGGATCTGCTCGATGCTATCAAAGCCGATTCAAAAGCCCTTGCTGCTTGGGAAAGCTTGCCTCAGGGACAGAAGTCTCAGATATACTTCCGACTCTGCGCGCTCAGAACCCAGGCTGGCCGAGAGAAATGTATTCGTGAGTACGTTGACAGGCTACAGAAAGGAGAGCAAGCCTCTTCCGTGGTGGTGAAGACGAGTCCCAAGGGTGCAATGTCAAAGAGATCATCTGCCACACGAGAGGCCGGGGACTCTAATGATCCTGAACCTCAAGTGAAGAAGGCCAGAGTGACAAGATCCGGGAGGCAGGTCCGTGTGCCGGGAGCCTGAGTTGGATGAGGAGATCAGGCAAATCTTCATGAAAGGCATATCTCAAGCAAGATCCGATGCGACTGTGATGTTATTTTGTTATGTTCTAGACCAGAACTCCTCTTCCTGGCTTCCCATCTCGCATATTGTTCTCTGGAAGAACACATGGTGCTTCCCTAGTATAGCTGCTTGGAATGAAGCTTTACTGACCCTACGTGCAAAAGGACTGGTCCCTACGGCCCACTGCCCGAAGGAAACCGGCTTCACTGTAGCGTCTTGTGGTGCAGGCTAGGATTCTTTTTCTTTTTCTTTTTTTTTTTTTTTTTTTTTCAAGATCCGACCATTGCAACTGATGTTGACTTCCTTTCTAACCCCAAAACGCCCTTAAATGGACACCATGACAACAGAAGGGTCCGCTCCGTCTTTGCCAGTGGCCTCCAGGCTTGTGGGTGAAGAACTGTCCTCGACAGCTTTCTCTTGTGCCCTGGAATCGTTAGCATCTGAGTACGCGGAAGCAATGTAGAATGCTGACTCTTGACGGTCATGGAGATACTTCACTATCCACGTCATGCCAATCAGGCAGACAGAATTGGCTGCCGTGAACGAGTATCCTTTCAAGAACTCCGGTGCTTCCACGGTCTTGTAAACGAGCAAAGGCGTCCAGGCGGTAGTGGACTGTGAGATCGCAGTCATGGCAATCAACATAAACGATCGCACATCCGGTTCGGCACGCAGAATGTCATTCGTCCAACCGTGGAGGACAGAGCTCATTGCAACCGCAGAGTATGTCGTATTGAACGCGAACCATTTCGCAGATCTCGGCACATCCCAGACGATCAGGATAATCAGTCCAATCAAGTTCCAGGTGTGTGCTAAGGTAATAGCACCCGCGCGCCCAAGAAAGAGATCTGCTCCAAAACAGATGAAAAGCACGTAGAAGATACCAATGGCTGGCGATATAGCGCCGAGCTGGTTCACGTGGGCGGTGCTAAATTCACCTAGGCTTTTCAGCCAGAGGAGATACCCTCCCGTTGAAGTGTTGGTGGATGCGTTCCAGAAGAAGATATCCCAAATCACGAGGATGTAGAATTTCGAATTTAGAAAGACGCCTCTTATCTTCGCCCAGGTGATCTCTGAAGAGTGGTTATGGCCTGCGCGCTCCAGTCGTGATCGTGCCAACTCAATTTCCTCTTTTGAAAGAAAGAGTGATGTAGCCTTTTCGGGGGTGCCAGGCCAGATGAATGGGCCGGCGAGCCCGACTGGTATCGTGATGATTGCGTTGATGATAAACAGCCATCTCCATCCAGCAAGCCCATGTACGCCGTCCAAGTAAGTGGTCGACGCTGATTGCAGCAGGCCGGCCGTCAGTGTACCTAGAGTGAGGCCGACGTAGAAGACACCTCCCCTTCTATTGATCTCGTCTCCTCGATACCATGACCCGAGAACATAGTGAACGGCCGGGAAGTAAGCGCTTTCGAAGAGTCCGACGAGAAAGCGGTAGGCCATTAACTCTGAATAGCTTTGCGTACGGTACTGCAGAAGGGTAAATATGCCCCAAAGTACGTCGAGGCCAGGGACTAGTAAGCTCATTCGAACTTTGGTAAATAGCAGGGCAAATGGCAATTGTCCGAGTACAGCTCCCAGCGTGTACATCGTCTGGAAATGCACCAATTCGTTCCCATGAAAATCGAGGTCGTCCGAGAGACCGGAGACGTAGGCATTGTCCGATTTGATGTTAGTGGTTCTGTGTGAGATCTTTAGTAATAACGTCACATACTAATATTGGCTTGGTCGAGGTATTTGATCCAGTATACTACGAAGGCGTACGTTACGATGAGCAGGTCGAGTTTGCATATCAGTTTCCGTTCAGTAGGTGTGTCGTCTGGGTGAAACCACTGATACCATCGGCGCTCCGGTGCGTAAGACTTCATCGTAGGACGAACTTATTCTGTGATCTATGTCAAAACAATCTCAAACGGCTCAACTGCGCGAGCTCTTGTATGCAGTCACTTTCGTGATTTTGTCGTCCTCGACCTGTGCGGGTTGGTCTCGGCATTTGTTGTCCACTGATATTGTTGTACCCAGCCCTGGGTCAGGAAGTATGTCGGGCCAAAAACCCTGGGTCAAATCACTCAAATGCAACATGCAGTATGAGACTCCGAGTATTAAGGTCTTGGTGGCATTGCGCTGCATTAGGTATCTGAAACCTGGTGTTGCTAGCGATGAATTCGATGTCGGCAGTATGAATCCCGGCACTGTCGTCGTGACAAAGTACATACTTCTGAGGGAAATGGTGAACTTGCCATTCGGACCATAATGGCGTGAGAGATGGCTCATTGTGAAGGCTCCATCTTGGTGCCTCTAGTGATGTGTCGTCAGCAATCACTCTTGACATCCCCGCGATGACGAGCTTCGCAAAGCATCACGCAATCTCAACCATACATGGCATCTGATATCCGATAATGCGAGATAAGATACCAATGGTTTGAGTTGACTTTAAGCAGCCAGAATCGAAGCACAAATGCTTAGAAGTATTCGTTCCTTCGCTTGCTTTGGTCGTTTGGTCGTTTTCCCATTCTCATTGCATCTCCATCCTAGACCAAGATTTGTCAGTCAACCATGACTTCCAAAAGCAGTCCCAATGAGCGTTTACAGAGCGTCAAGAATCATATCACCCCACCTGAAGAAACTTCGAATGTTCCTCCAAAAAATGACCAGTCATCCACCTATCCCTACCCAACGAACTTCCAAATCGAAGAACGTCCGATTGATCACCATCGGGAGCTTAAAGTTGCTGTTATCGGCGGCGGTCTTTCTGGGATAACCGCAGGCATACTGCTTCCCAAAAAGGTACCGAATATTAAACTGACGCTTCTGGAGAAGAACAGCGATCTTGGAGGAACTTGGCTTGAGAACATCTACCCTGGTGTCCGATGCGACGTCCCTGCACACGTCTACCAAACTACGTTTGATCCCAATACGCAGTGGTCTGAGGTATTTGCGCAGGGCAAGGAGATTCGCGAGTATTGGCAAGGTCTGGCCAGGAAGCACGACGTTTACTCCAAGGCCCAGTTCCACTCAAAGGTCACCAGTGCCCAGTGGGAAGAAGTAAAGGCACAGTGGCGCATAACGGTGCTTCACACAAAGACGTTGGAGCAGAGAGAGGACATTTTCGACTTCGTGATCCCAGCAATCGGCCACTTCAATGACTGGAAACTCCCGGATTACCCAGGCATCGAGACTTTTAAAGGGCATCTGAGACACTCGTCCAATTGGGACCCTTCGTTCGATGTGACCGGCAAAAGTGTAGCTGTAATTGGCAACGGTGCTTCGGGTGTACAAGTCGTTCCCAACATCCAGCCACTTGTAAGGCATCTTGACCATTATGCCCGCAGTGGCACTTGGATTGCAGGGGCCTTCGCTGGCAAACTTGAGAGACAGCTAGAGCCGACTCCATACACCCCAGAACAGCATGAAGCTTTCCAAGACCCCGAGAAGTATCATGAATTCCGGAAGGAGCTGGAGAGCACGTTTTGGCGACGGTACGAGACCCAGTTGAAGGGGACCAAGGAATCGACACAGGCAGCCGCCGATTTCAGAGGGTTGATGTCGAAGCGATTGGAAGCGAAGCCAGAGCTTCTGCAAGAAATTGTTCCAGATTACTCGCCCCACTGCAGGAGATTGACGCCAGGGCCAGGCTATTTGGAAGCTTTGACGCAGGAAAATGTGAGCTTCATTCGTACGCCAATCGAAAAGATCACCGAGAACGGCATCCAGACAACGGATGGTACTCATCGAGCAGTCGATGCTATCATTTGCTCTACGGTGCCAACGTAGACTTTGCACCGCCTTTTCCAATCGTAAGCGGCGATGTCGACTTGTCTCGATCCTGGAAGCCGGAAGGTCTTCACGGATTTCCTTATACCTACCTTGGCATCGCCACACCAGGCTTTCCGAATTTGTTATTTCTTCATGGTAAGTGCCGATCGAGCCAAGTCAATGTCTGAGATTGTTGACAATATGGCAGGCCCCAACGCATCAGGAGCGTCAGGGACTCTTACTCATGCGGCCGAGACGCAAGTGACGTTCATTGCAAAGATCCTTCGCAAGGTATCAAACCAAGGAATCCGGACCATCAAGCCCCTCAAGGAAGCAGCAGATGATTTCGTTGAATATTGTGATGCATTCTTCCCTCGAACTGTTCTTAGCGAGAATTGCAGTTCTTGGGCCAACGGAGGGCGACCTGGAGGGAGGATCCATGGCATGTGGCCCGGCAGTGCAGCACACGTGACCTGGGCTCGACGCGAGCCCAGGTGGGAGGATTGGGAGTACACATACGTGCGGTCGAAGAACAGATTTGCGTGGTTTGGTAATGGAAGAAGGGGAAGAGAAACGGATCCAGAGTCTGACGTCACGCCATATCTAAAGGTTGCAGGCAGTGTGGATCTTAGAGATTATCACGAGAGTTGGTGGGATTTGTGAGGGTTGATATCAAAACTATCATGCATTTGGTTCCTTCGATGTCACATTCGTTGGAAGTCGGATAGCCTTGTTGGTCACTGTAGTCCGGTTGGCTCACTCTGCAGGGTCAGGGTTGGGGTAGATATATCACTCCTATTACACCAAAGCATATGGTACTACCACGTGTGATAGCTCCCAGCACCGAGAGTCTCCAGTGATCTGAAACGCCACTCTATAGAGCTACCGCTTTTTGAGTAGAATAGAGGTGATGATAGCAGCCTCAACGAATGGTCGAAATTTGGAGATAACATTCTCGTTAATCCATCAAAGCAGATGGTAATACCTTGTGTGATACCTTCCGGCACTGAGAGAACTTCGAATGCCGCTCACACAGTTGTTGACGAATCAAGCTACTTTCGCCTTCACTAATCGCATGGCTCTCGCGAAAGAAATGTGATGATCATCATTGAAGGGCAGTGGCATGGATAGAACGAGGTCGTTTCGAACGCATATGAGAAATGTCCAAGGTCTCAGTCGAGCTTGCTCATTTGACCTGCGCAGATTTCCATCGCAACGCTTCTCGATAGACGGGATTCATTCCATTGATGACAACAACAAGCAGAAACACATAAAGAAAGTGAAGGGAAAGGGAAATGTTGATTTTCAATCTTGAACGATGAATAGCGGAATACACAAATATTTTGAAATCGTTATAATCGACTTTCGCTATTCTCAATCTAGTATTCTCATTAAAGGCAAGCAACCCAGTACCGAAGCGCTTCTGCCAGTTCATGGCATCATTAAGAAAATCCCAAAACTCCCCTATCGCCATTCTGTGTAAATGCTGCAAATCCCGTAGTATCTTTATAATTCCCATTCCTTCGCAATGCAATTCTTCATAATATCGCCTACCAAGCCAAGCCCTCCTGGGTGGCCGGGCAAGTCAAGCCCTGGCAGAAGTCGATGTCCTTCTTGCTCACGCCGGAGTTGGGCTGATTAGGCAGCTGCTGCTTGGCGGGCCAGATTTCCTTCTTTGCGGCCTTCTCGCGCTCGTGGTGAGCGGTGACGGTGTCGCGGCAAAGCTTCTGGAAGTAGAGCGGGCCCTTCTCAAGGCGCGGGTGCATCTCGCCGTTGACGAAGACACCGGCGTTGATGTTCTTCTGTGCGTACTCGCACAGGTACTTGTCCTCAGACATGATGCGCTTGTAGATCTGGTTGACGAGATCGAACTGCTCGTCGGTGGAGTTCTTGTTGCGGAAAACTTGGTACTGCATGGAAGAGCTGACGGGGCCGTTAGGCACGAAGCGCTGGATCATGAAGAAGTGGGGACTAGAAAGGTTGTCAGTAGGAGTACATGATAGTCAATTGTTGGTGGCAAGACTTACGAAACGTTAGTGGAAACGTTGGGCCAGTAGTATGTGCTGGCAACGGTAAGACCGTTTTCGCGCTGCTCGTCGGTGGTCGCAGCGTCGTGGATAATGTTCATGTCTCTGGTCTTGACGTTGTAAGACTTGAGATCCGCAAGAGCGGGAATGTCGGGGTGAGTGGTTGCGCAGTGGTAGCACTCGTTGTAGTTGTCTGCAAGAATCTTCCAGTTGTAGGCGCCGTCCATCTCCCAGAAGTGGTCGAACTCGTAGTCGGCGAAGTTGTAGAGGCTGTAACGCTCCTGAGTGTCGATGCCCTCAAAGTCCTCTTCCCAGGAGATCTCGGGCTTCTCCTTGCCATCGAGGTTGACCCAAACGAAGCCGTTGTTGTCAATGCGGGTGTGAATGGGGAGGAGACCGTTCTTCTCCTTGTCGAATCCAGACAACTCCTGGTAGCCAGGAGCCTTTGCAAGCTTGCCGTTGAGACCGTAAGACCAGCCGTGGTATTTGCAGGAGAAGATTCTGGAGGTGCCCTTGTTCTCGGTGACAACAGGGAAGGCACGGTGACGGCAGACGTTGTGGAAGCCGTTGATGTTGTGGTCCTTGTCCTTGACAAGGATGAACTCGTACTCGGCGACGTTGAACTTGAGGTAGTCGCCAGGGTTGGTGAGGCGGACCTTGTGGGTGATGAGTTGCCACTTGCGAGAGAAGATGGCTCTCCTCTCCAGCTCGTACATCTCCTGAGAGGTGTACCACTCGCCAGGCAGAGCGCGCACAGCAGACTCCTTGCCTTCGTCTGCAGGGGGCTTGGTGCCCATGCCCATGTAGTTGAGGAATGAAGTCATCTTGATATCCTGATCGACGGTGGAGTTTGTCGACTGTGAATGTGATGTGAGGATGAAGATGCTTTTGTTTTTGAAAGCTTGTTGATGAGGATGTATCAGTACAGACAAAGCCATTCTGACAGTCCTATATATATTTTTGTGCTCTTGATGTATTGATATGGACCGTGAAGCCCCATGGGGTTAGCGCGTCCGTGCAATTCGCAGGTGAGCCCTGGACTGGATAGGGATCCGTTTCTGGAAACGCCGCCACATAATCTTTACGATACAGAAACGTCACCGGAACTGCCTGGTCGCGCCGAATAAGCTATCTTTGCTTGAGCTATCATCCTGCTTCCCAATGTGGCTTGACATCGCATACCTGACAGCGTGATTGATATCACGAACCCACTGAAACGGTTTCATCAAGGTCGACTGCGCGTCTAGCAGTCCATTAGGAGTGCCATTTGGCGAAAATGATCCTTGACTGCCTGAAATGAACATTTGGTGCTCCCTGTAAGGATCCAAGATTCCCCATGAGAGATTATTTGCGCCTTCTTTGAAGAGTTCGTAACGAACCAACCGATAGCACCATCTGCGCTATCACGAGAAGACGCAGTCTCCCACAGAGACGCCGATACGTTCGGGCAGCGCGATTCAGTAAGGAGTCAACACTGTCGGGCGCGTACTGCGATGATCCCTTCGCTTCGTCCTCGCTTCACCCACGTTTCTCGGCGATAGCGACACCAGTGGCGATTGGCAAGTGACCAGACGAGCCAAAGGCTTTCCCATTACAGCTACAGAGTTTCGTACACTCTGCCTGATAGAATCACAAGATCCTTATCAGACTCTGTGACCCATGTCACCGCTCTTGCTTGATGCCATCATGATCAGATCACCTGGCCATGGTCATCGTATCTTGCCAGATTACAGCCAGCTGGAACCAGGACCAGTCCAGGGGGCGAAGATCATCCCCATGTGCCACGCTCACCCTCGATGCGCATAACACGCCTCTTGATACCAATTTTGGATCGACCATGAATGCGGTGGTTGAGAGTTCCGGGCCAGACCAGGAAGTGGATGCACATCGTAAGAAGTGAGGTCAGTAAGGCAGTGATCCACTGCGAGGATCAATGGTCCGCACTTGGAATATTCAGACGCCAAAAGTAAAATTGATGCACACCTGCAGGCCAGGGCCAGGTGCCGATTCCCACGTTTGAAGCAGCAGATCTGTGATGGGTAGGCAATCATGGTCTAGACGCGTCAGTGAAGTGAATGTGGATGTTGAAACCCTTTTAGGAAAGACCATTCTGGGATGGAATTGATTCGCTCGGGGATACCCGCCGCTAGTGTTTTGTCACTGCTCCGCCCTCACTCGCCCTGAGTCCTTTGACTACACTACATGCCATCAACCTGTGCGTGAACTTCTGTCGGTATCGTATGTGACATTCACCTGGCGATATACGACACTCATGCACTTGATCCCATGTATGTGAGGGTGAACAGCACCGCTGTCGAAATCTATGAACTTTTCCCTGGAAACAGTGCACCTGGGAGCCTTCGCAACCGAAACATCTCAAAGACTGGAGACACATCAGGAACAGGTATCGCGCCTCAAGTATCTTGCCTCAGGGTTCGCCATGTGTAGAATCCTTCTCTCGGGACTTTGATGTCGTGCATGGCGCAGCACCAATTAGATCTCATTTCATCGACAACGGCACGGCCGACAGAACGCCATACCCGAGCAGAACGACGACCGTGTGGTGAATCCTGACCCTGATCCACCCACTGAACGCATGGCAACATACTCATCACGAGAATAGTAGCGGCGAAAGGGTCAACATGCGAACACTGCCGAAACTCTACGCCGCACGACACGGTATGATCCGATGAACAGCAGACAAGATCAACAACAACAGAAGAACATTCCATGCATTAACGTGACTATATACTATCATAAAATCATTACAACCGAGCTCTAATCGCCGGCACAGGAGCCCGTGCACGTGGTTTCTGCGCTCCTTCAAGCAGAGGAGTGGGCCCAACAGTGGCCGATATCTTCTTACCGAAGTACTCCACCTGTACGACATCGCCTTCCTGGATGCCAGATGGCAGGTAGCTGTATGCAATGGGTTTGCCGACAGTGTAGCCAAACGCGGCACTTGTGACGTAGCTCACGGGCTTGCCGTTGTGGAAGACTGGCTCCTTGCCAAGGATCACCGAGTGAGCGTCGTCGATGACAATGGTTCGGACGCGCTTCGAGACGGATCGGTTGGAGATCTGCTCCAGCGCAGCTTGTCCAACATAGCCTTGCTTGCCCCTGGTGATCAGGTGGCCCAGGCCGGCTTCGTAGGGAGTGTGTTCGGCAGTCATGTCAGTGCCCCAGTCAAGGTTGCCGGCCTCCAGACGCAGGGCATTGAGAGCAGCACGACCAGCTGCGATAATGCCGTGCTGTTGGCCAGCTTGCCAAAGAGCGTCCCAAAGCCTTTGGCCGTTGTCTGCAGTAGTGTAGATCTCCCATCCAGGCTCGCCTACGTGGGACAGGCTGATGGCAGTGACCGGGATACCGGACAAGAAGGTGCGCTTCACACGGTGATGTCCAAAGCCCTTGTCAGAGAAGTCATCGGATGTGATCTGGCTGACGACGTTCCAGGCCAGCGGTCCCCAGAGACCAAGGCTGCAGGTACCGCCGGTGATGTCGCGCACTTGCGACCACCGGTTAGGGGATCGCTGGCTGAGCTGACGAGCTTCAATAGTAAGCTGAGGCAGACTGTCGGGGCTGAAAACGCCGACCTGGAAGGTGTTCTCATCTAGTCTCGCGACAATGGCATCGCTACGAATGTGTCCGAAATCATCAAGGAGGAGAGTGTAGGTGACGGTGCCAACCTCTTTGCAGATGTCGCTTGTGCACAACTTCTGCAGCACATCAATTGAGCCAGGACCTGAGACCTCCAATCTTCGCAGAGGCGTCATATCGAACAGGGCTACACCTGTTCGGGTCTTCCAAGCTTCAGCGGCGGCGATGGGGGAGTAGTATTTGCTCGACCAGGCATCGCGGTCTACTGGTTGCCACTCCTTCGGCAAGTCCTTGATCAGTGCTTCGTTTGCCTCGTACCAATGCGGCCTCTCCCAGGCACGAGATTCCAAAAAGTATGCTCCAAGCTCTTGCTGTCGAGAGTAGAACGGCGTCACTCTGAGGTTGCGTGGAGACTGTTTCGGCTCGAGAGGGTGGAGAATGTCGTAAATCTCAACGAAGTTCTGCTGGCTAGTCTCGCTCACGTAGTCCGGGGCGAGCTGCACTTCGTCGAAGCGTGCAATGTCACATTCGGACATGTCGATAGTGGACCTCTCGCCACTCAGGTGCTGAGCAACAGCACGGGCGACACCAGCAGAGTGTGTCACCCAAACGGCTTCAGCGAAGTAGAAGCCGTCAAGCGTCGGAGCTTGACCGACCAAGGGACCGCCGTCTGGCGTGAAAGAGAAGATTCCGTTGAATCCGTCGTCGATGGTCGCTCCGCGCATCACCGGGAGGAGGTCCTGAGATTCTTTCCATGCGGGATCAAAGTCCTCTGGTGTGAACTCCTGCCTGGAAGGCATGTTCTTCTCGCTGACATGTTTGGGTGTCAGGCCCAGAGATGCAGCATTGACCGGAATAGGGCGGTGGCCGTAAAAGCCAATGCCGTACCTATCGCCGTGCTCGCGGTAGTAAAGATCCTGGTCTTGGTGGCGGAGAATCGGAAGAGTGGCACCATTCGGTGGGTTCTTGCGGCGCTCCAAAGTATCAATTGGTCCCGTCTTTGCGTACTGGTGGGCAAGAGGCAAAAGAGGGAGCAATGTTCCAGCCATAGCGCCGACTTCGACTCCCCAGAATCCAGCACAGCAGACGACGATATCAGCGGGGATGCTGCCTTGGGGCGTGGTGACACCCGTGACCTTGCCACTCTGCTTTTCGATGGCGGTCACAGGCGTCAACTCGATGTAGTTGACTCCCGCTTTCTTCGTTCTCTCGATAAGAAGCTGCACAGCTCTGGCAGCCAATGCAAGTCCGTCGCTGGCAATGTGAAGACCTCCAAGCACCTTGTCTTTGTTCAGCAGAGGGTACTTCTGAAAGCACTCCTCCGAGCTGATGAGGCTAGTTTCAATGCCCCACGAGTGTGCCCATCCCTGCTTGCGTTTCAACTCTTGCATTCTTTCCGGGGTCGTCGCCACCTCCAAGCCGCCGACCTGGTTGAAACAATCGATTGACAAGAGCTTCTGCACGGTGTATTGTGCAAGCTGTGTCATGGTCTTAGAAGAGTTGGTCTGGAACACAAGGCCCGGAGCATGCGAGGTGGAGCCACCAGGCATGTTCAAAGGGCCCTGCTCAACGACTGTGATGTTGTTCCATCCTCGCGAGACAAGCTCGTCGGCCAAATTGGCACCGACGATTCCAGCTCCAATAATAACAACACGCTGTGAGTTTGACATGATGGGCTTGCGACACAATGTCGCGGGGACTGTCTGCAGATGGATAGGATTTGTTGGTCGTAATGAATGGGCAGTAGGCAATGATGTGGGAAGCGGACTGTCAGGCGAGCAATGCTAACAAACAATGCTGGCCGAGTTTCGTTCGGAGGCGAGGAGGCTCCAGAAACGAGCTATCTCCTCAGAAAAAAAGATGTACCAGAGAATATGCTTGGTGGTAGCAATGGAAAGACTAATGCCAATTGACTTGGGAGCCTCTTGACTTTAAAAAGGTCTTCGGCAACGCATTCGTCCTCCAGGATATCCTCAGATTGCCGCTCCATAAACGGAAGCAAAAGCTGCATTTGTCTATCAGCTCCAATCATCGTCCAACTAGACCGATGAGAACCGTATGTCATCAGGTTGTGGTAGGCATTGTGGGGTAGAGCTCCAGAGGGTCCAGGAATTCTAGCAAGTGAAGGCTTTCCGAATTCGGTCAAGGAAGCCGGAGGGCCAGATGCTCGAACATTGTTTTATCAACACGACTCGAATATTTCCTAAAAGAAATATATTGCTTTGCCACATGTTGATTCAAGAAGGCGATGTCCGAAGTTCCAGCTCGTCTGCTGCAATGTTCACGTATGAATATTGTTCATGTCGTCATACTGTACGACAAATCCCACAGCGGCAGACCAGGCGTCGCTTATCTTCACGCGGCAACTTCGCTCCGTCGTTTGTTCAGAGTACCGCTCAGGCCCATGCCTATCAGCGCAGCCGCAAGCGATGTGCCTTTGAAGATTGTCTCGTACTGCTCTGACTTGATGCGTGCATTGTAAGGCTGCCGCGAGACCCGGAGAAACGCCAACCCCGTCACTGACGCCCATGCCACAAAGAGGAGCGGATAGCGGTATGCCGATAGCAAAGAGTTGGAGCGCTCTTGGTCCATAATGTCAAGTATGCGTTTCACGACGAATGTCGCAGCGACAAACCCATGGCGGTTACGGATCTGATCAATCGCGAGTGCATCGTGGCCAGCCATCATGACGTGTAGAGTGCTCCGACGACGGCAGCGGCTCTTGGCATCACCATTTGCGCCATTCTCGCGTACGATGAAACTCGCTTTCAATCAATCAACAAATACTTGTTGGTGACAACATCATCTAGCATGTTTGTGTATTATGCATACATGTTCGTCTGACGTGTACACATTCCACAATTATCTCTAATTTTCATTCGTCTGCCTGCAAATCAACTCTGATTCAGGGTTGAGCGGGGGAATCAAGTCCCAGCCTCTCAATTTTGTCAGTATATTTTCTGTAAAGCTCGATCACCGTCATCGGTTTTGTGATGTAGTGGTAACATAGCACGTTGTGGCAAAGAAAAATGAATTTTCTGATGATTCCGTGCTTCCCCGTGTTCGACTCACGGCAAAGCCATATCTTTTTGTCTTACTTTTTGCGTTGATCGTATCCATGTATCTTTGGCGGCTCTTCCGTGATCAGTCAAATGATTGGTCGCGTTTATTATTTTGACGAAACTGTTATACCAGATTCGAAGAGAGTACAAATACTCTATAGGTCGGTTAGGCTTCGATCGTATTTTATAGTACTACTATTACTAGTGAAAGACAGAACTTTAATCGATCTCCGTTTTACTAACTAATAGTTTGTATATAGATAGTAGAGATTAATTTCACCGTTTGAAAGCCCGAAGAATAACTCTATAGATTGCGAGAACTCTTACTTACTAACGCGTTAAGATTAATAATTAGTTTATATTAGTATATTATAGAAATATTCACCTTAAGTCTCATTAAAACAAGTATTAAGACGCTTATAGCATTTAGTAATATACTTAAATATATCCTAATTGATTAGAGTAGCGGTTAAGTGTACTAGAGCAGCTAATATTTGCATTAATACTACGGTAAGAGGATTAATCCTAAACTTTATCTTAGTAGTAACGTATTAGGTTAGGAGAACTAAGGTAGTAGATACTTATAATAATGTTATAGAAGAAGCTTAGTATCTTAACCTTGAATCTCAATGGTTCACTGTATTCTGAGCGTACTAAAAGGGCCGGTACTTGCACCGATACTATAGAGTAGTGAAAGGTCTTAGAGAGAAAATTTAGGGTTAGGGTTGGGGTAAGCTCGAGAACTCTTATTGTCGGCCTGCAAACCACGCAAGAAGTGGGTTTAATGCTTCTTCGAACTTCGGATGGGATATTGTGGCAATGAATCGTATGAACGATATGAATACTAAATCGTGCGACATGATGAGTTGACGGCGGCCCAAATCAGTGGTTTTAAGAGTGGATACACAACTACGATGTCTAAAGACTGCAATACAGAATGGCACATTAGACACGTATCGACGAACCACCTCCGAATACATACGATATCATTGTTGGTCTGGTGAAATGACCAACACCACGATGTCTTTCGTTTATTGTTGCCCCAGATTCACCACCATGCTGTATCGAAGCAGCCATTCATCTCGTGAAACCCGCTACACAATCCATCATGCATTGTCGGAGGACGGCTTCCCAGCGGATACGTGGAAAACGTGGCGGGCGAGAACTCCGTTCAAGTTGAGACATCCGTCGCTTGTTGATCTGCCGAGAGCTACCGACCTTCGCTTCCGACAGATTGTTCAGGTATATTCTTTTAAGTATCCGGGCATTGGGAGGTTAAGGTTGCGATCGATGAGTGTCCCATGTAGAACGAACTTTTCGCTTTTCACGACCTCCCGTGATATCAGTGCCAAAGTCGCTATCGAATAGTTCCAAGGATTTCGATCGTCTTTCAGTGCATGGCGATACAAATGGCATTCAGTCTAAGCTCGGATTGGAATGAGCGCAGATGTGAAGCGATCGCACAAGCAAAGAACGAGTTACAAATCAACACGTACAATCTTGCAATGTCTCAGTTATTCTCGAACCTGACGCTCGCTCTTCATAACTTCGTGGCCAACAGTCAAATTCCCAAGCATGGTGCAGCAGCAGAAGCTCAAGACTTCCCATGCCGTTCTCCATATCTTTCCAGATATCTCTTACAGTTTGTACCTGAACAACGGGCTCTTGTCTCCCAGTCTTGCAAGCTGCTCATCGGTGTACTTGGCCCTGATATCGTCCTCGTCCATGGCGTCTCTCTTCTTGTTGATGCTCGAATACGACCATTCAAGCACAACCGTGCCAATCAGTGTGAGAGCAGCGAAAGCAAGGCCAATGCTGAAGCCGGTCGGGTAACCAATCTCTTTCTCTGAATCGAGGAACATGTATGACCCCAAAATGCCTCCGCTGTTGCCCAAACAGATGTTCAGAGCTATGCCCATTGCACGCTTCGAATCGCCAGCGAGGTTACTTGAAATCCAAGCAGAGCCCGCAGGATTGGTGGGGTACTGGCCGATACAGATTAACATGACACCGATGTAGCAAGCAGCGATCTGGTTCTCGATATTGCTGGCGAGAGGTAGGAGGATGCAGAATCCAACGAGAACCGACGTCATTGGGCCGAGGATGAAGGGCATACGCCAGTTGAAGCGGTCTGCGAGCTTGGAGAGAGTGACTGCAGAGATAGCACCGGCCACGTAAGGGGGGATTGTCAATAGCTGGGCCTGAGAGGAAGTATATCCCATGGATTTGGTGATAGAAGGCATGGTGAATTTGAGGCCTGAAGAGTGTCAGCACGGACCAGATAGGAATGAGGTGCGTTTCGTCTTACCATAAGCGCAAACGGAAGCTGTAAACAAGATCCAAGCCTGCAGGTAGACCTTGTAGTCGGTGACAAGGTCGATCAGGTAAGACCACTTGAACTTGTCCGCTTTCTCTGATGCAGCTCTTCCGCCATTCTTGATCATTGTCTGGATGGCAAAGTACTTCGTCTCCTCAGCATTAAGCCACCTGCCGGAGAGCGCAGGCGTATCGGGCATGATGAAGAAGCAAGCGGCGCCGATAAGTACAGTCGCGATGCCTTCCAGAAGGAATATCCATGCCCAACCTGGTCGACCGCCAACACCGTCCATCTTGGCAATTGCGAATGCGAGAAGGCCAGAGAATGCACCGGACAGGGCAGAGGCGCAATAAAACAATGCGAGACGGGTCTGGACTTGGCGTTGTCCGTACCTGGATGCAATGTTAGAACTGGCGTCTTCTGCATTGTGATAATGTGTGAGAGGGCTGACCATCGAGTAATCAAATAGACTGCACCTGGAAAAAATCCGGCCTCAGCCACACCGAGAAGGACGCGACAAACCATCAATCCGGCGAAATTCTTGACCATTCCTGTGAAAGTCATCACAATGCCCCAAGAGACGACAAGGATGCCAATGTAGGTCGATGGTCGCTTGAACTTCTTGAGGATGATGTTCGATGGAACTGTCCACATTGAACTTTAGTAAACGGAGAAGGATTCGTTGTCACATCATCTCTGGGACACTACACGGACCTTCAAGTAGAATGTACGGGATAAAGAAGATGGAAAGTGCGATGTTGTACTGGATTCCAGTCATGTTGAGGTCTTCGACCATGCCTTCAATCTACACCTCAATTAGCACTTTTGAACATGCAAACAAAAACTAGATCCTGGCACTAGGATAGCAACATACTTTCGCGTTTCCGATGTTGGCCCTATCAATATGGGCAGCAAGGTAAAGCAGTGCTAGCACAGGGACGAGTCGAACATCGACCTTTCGAACCATCTTCTTGCGTTTGTCCTCCGGAAAGTTCTCATAGAAGTCGGTCTCCTCCGCTGTAAGGCCAATATTGGCATACTTGTTGTGTTGGACTTCGACATAGTCGACCTTCTCAAGGTCTTTGTCGAGCGAGTGGAGCGACGTTCGATCGGCGGCGTGGGAGGTCATCTTGGCTGTCAAAAGACAAGACGCTTAGTATCGCGGCTCAAATGGATTGGTCGAGAGTGAGGTCTGGTGTGCTAAGATAACGAAGCAATCTTGGGTCATGGCGCTCGACTCGGCGACTATATATCGACTTCCCCGGTAATGCGGAGAGAGCGTTATCCGGGGCCCCGCCGTGGAGTCAAGCCTCTTTGAAGCAACATGTTGGCGGATACAAGCATGTTTGCTGAGGGATCATGCGTGAGAAAGGTGCAGATGTGACTCCGAGTGAAGTGCCGAGGGTGCGGATACGAGCGGAAATGGTGAGCCGCATGGCGGAGAGTGTGGATTTGGAAGCGGAAAAGGCAGTAATTGTTATCCAGTACGGTTAACGATAATTTCCGCTTGTCCCGTCGTCTGCAAATGCCGATCGTGGTGGGTATCTGGCTCGAGACTGCGACTCTGCATCTCCGCAACAATGGTATTTGTAGCAAGAAGGTCGTCTCACTCTCCGCTTTCGATCACAAGCCACTCGATCAGAATGGCAGCTGTACTTCCACCCAGTGCGCCTCTCAGCGCGCTTAAGTCGAGACTTGATGTTGAGACCATTGAGATCGCCGAGGATGTGTCTGGATATGAGGCTCTTGAGAACAAGATTCCTTCAACGATCAATGAGCTCATTGCCCTCCGAGCACGACAAAAGGGATTCGATCAGCCTATCGTTGCTTACCCACACGAAAGCACCAACTATGTCGACTACTCTCCGCAACAACTGGATCGTCTTGTGGAACGAGCCGCTGTGCATTACAGTCAATTGATCCCGCAAAGGCTCAGCTCGGATGACGCTGTGCAGGTCGTAGGGCTTTTGGGAAACTCCGATCTTGATTACCTGGTGGCATTCCTCGCCATTTCCAGGCTGGGACACTCCGCGCTCCTACTTTCGACCAGGATAACCGACGAAGCATATGAGTCTCTTCTGTCGAGCACACATGCAACTGCGTTGATCCACCAGGAGAACTTCTCCTCGAACGCCGAGGCTGTGTCAGGACAACTGCCATCGTTGAAGACTACAACCATATACACAGCCTCAACAGCATCGGAATCATCACAGACTTTGAAGCCTGCGATGCTTGACCCAGCGCGCGAGACGAACAATATCTGCTTCATCATCCACTCAAGCGGATCGACTGGTTTGCCAAAACCAATCTCCCAAACCCATCGCGCGGCACTATACACGTACAGCCAGAACTTCAGCATGGTCGGGCACATCACTCTGCCACTGTACCACAATCACGGCATTTGCTGTTTCTTCCGGGCCATTCACTCCCGGAAAAGGATCTACATCTACAACGCACGTCTGCCGCTTGCGAGCAAGCACCTTGTCGCGACGTTAACGGACCATCCCGACATTCAGATCTTGTACGGTGTACCTTACGCTCTGAAGCTCCTGAGCGAGACAGAAGAGGGCTTGAAGCTGCTGAGTCGACTTGAGATTGTCATGTTCGGAGGCTCCGCTTGCCCCAAACCGATCGGTGACAGGCTTGTCGACAATGGCGTCAATCTCGTCGGACATTATGGTGCTACCGAAGTCGGCCAATGCATGACATCGTTCCGCAACCACAGAGAAGACAAGGGTTGGGATTGGCTTAGAGTACCTCCGCATCTCAAACCATACCTCAGCATGGAGTTGCGAGGCCCTAATCTCTACGAGCTCTGTGTGATGGAGGGTTGGGGTTCGAAGGTAGCCACCAACAGGGAAGATGGGTCCTATGCAACCAAGGATCTCTTCGAACCTCATCCGAAGATTCCCGATGCTTGGAAGTATTACGCTCGCTTGGACGACACGATTGTGCTGGAAAACGGAGAGAAGGCCAATCCGTTGCTCGTTGAAGGCGTCATTCGTCAGAAT
This sequence comes from Cladosporium sp. IMV 00045, assembly GCA_001931905.2. Taxonomy (NCBI): domain Eukaryota; kingdom Fungi; phylum Ascomycota; class Dothideomycetes; order Cladosporiales; family Cladosporiaceae; genus Cladosporium; species Cladosporium sp. IMV 00045. The sequence goes on along the minus strand of MSJI02000881.1, from coordinate 97,933 downwards.
GCAAATGTTGCAGAAGTTGTGGTCTTCGGCGCCAATAAGGCTCGTCTCGGAGCCTTTGTAATCCCAGCTACGACCTCAGACCTGCAAGATGCAGATATCATCGACGCTGTCATGCCTCAAATCGAGCAGATGAACGGAAGCGTGGCGGCTTACTCCCAGCTCTCTAGGGATATGATTAAATTGCTGCCGAGAGACACCGACTACCGACGGACAGACAAAGGAACGGTCATCCGCGCTGCATTCTACCGTGACTTCTCGAAGCAGATAGAAGCCGCATACGTCGACAAGCAGTCCGGTACGTTGGTGCTGCCCAGAGAAGAGCTTGTGCAATTCTTGAGGAAAGAGATGCAAACCCGGGTGCAACTGAAGGAGGGCACCGTGCTCAACGAGGATGCCGACTTATTCAGTCTCGGAGTTGATTCTCTGCAAGCAATTCAGGTCCGCAGTTTCATCCTCCAACACCTCAAGGTTGATGCGGAGGGCATTGGCCGCAATTTTGTTTTCGACTTCCCTACGTTGGGAAAAATGGCGAATGAAATCGTCCGGTTACAGTCGGGCGGTCCTGAGCGAGAGGTCATGAGTGTGGAGGATCGCATCTCTGCAATGATTGAGAAGTATGCCAAGTTCCCCCAGCATTTGCCCGTGGAGAACAAAGCGACGGGGAAATACGTTGTAAGTATTGCAATTCTTGTCCATTGCCACAGAAGCGACATTTTCACTGACTTTCGTAGGTCGTCACCGGAGCCACTGGATCTCTGGGTGCACACGTGGTCGCAAATCTGGCGTCTCAGTGTTCTGTGCAGAGGGTGTACTGTCTTGTCAGAGCAGGAAGCAAAGAGTCCGCCCGCTCTAGGGTGTACGAATCACTCAGAGAGCGACTTCTTTACCACGAGCTATCTCTCTCGTCGAGATCGAAAATCGTGGCACTGCCTTCTGCTTTCGACGATGCTTCTCTTGGCCTCGAGCAAGGGGATTATGATGCGATCAGTGGCTCGATCACCCATCTGCTTCATCTTGCCTGGTCAGTAAACTTCAACAAAGGCCTGGAGAGCTTCGAAACCGACTGCATCGCCGGAGCGCGGAATCTCATCAACCTTTGCCTCGCTGCCAAGCGCCCTGAGCCAGCATCGTTCAATTTTTGCTCATCCGTCTCTGCCACAGCTGCTACCCCGGGAGATCTTGTTCCTGAAGCATTGCCGGAGTCGTACAGCTACGCGCAAGGCATGGGATACGCGCAGTCGAAGCTGGTCACGGAACATCTTTGCAACCGAGCATCTCGACAGACTGGTGTAAAGGCTCGCGTTCTGCGAGTGGGACAGATCATTGGAGACACGCAGCATGGTGTGTGGAACGATACCGAGGCGATACCTCTCATTTTCCAGACAGCGCAGACTATTGGTGCTTTGCCTGCGCTGGATGAGAATCCGTACTGGCTGCCAGTGGATGTCGTAGCGAGAGCATGCACGGAAATTGCATGTTCAGCAGCCGATAGCGGCGTCATGAATGTGGTCAACGACAACTCCTTCCATTGGACACGAGATCTGCTGCCGTTGCTGAGAGAAGCAGGATTGCAATTCGACGCAGTTCCACAGCAAGAATGGATTCGCCGCCTGCGAGCATCGGAGCAGGACCCATCGAAGAACCCTCCGATCAAGCTTGTGGACTTTTTCGCGAGCAAATACGACAACGACAAGCCGCGGCGCTCGCTCGCACACTCCACATCACGTGCTCAGGGTTTCTCTCCTTCTCTGCAGAACGCTGGTATCATTCACGGCGAGATAGTTGGCAGGATCGTCACGCAGCTTCGAAAGCGATGGTCTGCTGCAGCATCCTCAGAAGCCGAGCCGGCTGTCATCATCATCGGCGGACCGTGTGGCTCAGGCAAGTCCACAGTAGCTCGTTCCCTGGCCGAAAAGCTGGGTGTGCCTATGATCGAAGGCGATGAAATGCACTCACGGGTAGCTCGCCAGAATATGGGCAGTCAGATTCCGCTCACTGATGCTGACCGAATGAGCTGGCTTGCGCACATTCGCGGCGCAGTCATGGACCGTTTGAATTCAACCAAGGCGCCTGCAGTTCTAGTAACATGTTCAGCGCTGAAGAGCAGTTATCGGGACGAGCTTCGCTCCCTGCAAGATATTGCTGGTTTGCGGACTGTCTTTGTAATGCTTGAGACGGATGCCAGAGAGGAGTTGAAGTCTAGACTGTCGGAGCGACAAGGCCATTATATGGCGCCTGGTATGGTTGATGCGCAAGTCAATCTTCTTGAGGGCGCCCGGGATGACGAGATTGATGTGATTGCTGTGGATGCCGTTCGGAGTGCGGATGATGTGCTTGGAGAGTGCGAGGGAATCCTCAAGCACATGCTCAGTATATAGATACCGTCATTGCAACATCATTATTCAACATAATCGCCTTCCCAAAGAGCTGACTCACGCGTTCTTTAACCATCGTATGATAGGTTTAATAACTAATAGAAGTTATCATATCTAATTGTAGCATACGGTTAATATCTCCCCTAAATTTAGCGTGGGCTGGGCTTTGACCAAACTATCGTATAAGCGGTGGGTAACTCGATCATGGAAGGTTGATCCTCGGGGAGTCGGCATTAGTGGCCGATCGCAAACGGGCATCGCGGACATGACATGCTCGACATTTCACCATATGTGTCTGTGCTCAGAGCATCTCCAAAGCCTTGACCTTCATGGAGAAGCAATGTGGTGGGGTGCCCGAGCAACATAGGGCAACCAAGAGCATGTCGACCCCATTAGCGAGTAATCGATTTGCTCTGCGACACAAGACGGAAGCAAGCAGAGAGCGAGAAGCTCTGCGGTATGTCCATCGGTTGTACATAGATGGGCGCATCCTCTCAATTCATACTAACGCTGTCGCCGCAGCTATCTCCACGCCTGGACCGAGCTATACAAACCGCTATACATCCAACGCAATGCCTTTCCTCACGAGCAACCCACCCCAGCACCGGCAGCATGCAACGATACCGCTCTCGCCGCATTTGCGCAGCTGGCCACCCTCCGTCTGGGCGTCAGACGGGCCTTCATCACGATCATGACCAGCCATACCGAGCACGTTCTGGTCGAGTCCACCAAGAGCATGTCGTTGCAGTCAGATTTTGTCGCGAACCCAAAAGATGAGAGTTGGTTGGGTACCTGCAGCTTTGCAAGGTCGGATGGAGTGAATGATCTTTCCTTTGATGGTTGGCGGAAAGCGCGCTCACTGCGCGAGGTACCTGCGGACAACGAACACTATTACACTGAAGGGTGCTCGCCACATTGGCATATCATTAGCGACCTAAGGCACAACACAACCGCGGCGCAACTCGAGTTTGTCAGGCGGGCAAAATCGCCTCGCTTTTACTTCTCGATACCTGTACGTGACCATGAAGGCACTGTTATCGGGAGCCTGACTGTCTTGGATGACAAACCTCGCTATGGCGTCAGTGCCATGGAAATGTCTTACTGCGAAGATCTAGGCGATACAATTGCACAGCATCTCCAATCATCAATCTTTAAATCTCAGCGACAGCGAAGCGAGCGACTGATTCAAGCCCTGGGTGTTTTCAACAATGGAGGCAGCTCTCTGCGAGAATGGTGGGTGGGTCAAGACAACAGCAGCATGAGAAGAGGTGGCCGCGAGGATGATTCGGGAAAAAACCGCCACGAGCAAGATAAAAGATTTGATGCGGAATTCGGTGCTGAAGAGGACCGCTCGTCGCCACGTGCAGCAATACGACTGGAAAGGTCACGCAAGCCCCGACAAGATCAAACAAATCCACGTTCCTCCGGCGAAGGCAACCAGAAAGCGGCTGATGATCGCATCGAGAACGGTGTAGTGAGTGAGGACTCCAGCTCGAATACCGCAAATTCGCCCGATTCTCCTGGAAAGTCCACAAGCAGCGAGAGCTCAGGTAAGCAAGCAGGCGATCCTACACTCATGGAAAACATCTAATTGTGCTCTAAAACCAGATCTACACACCCAAGTGAGTGAAGCCTACAGCCGAGCCAGCCAGCTCCTCCGTGAATCGATGGGTGCCTTTGGTGTTGCTTTCATCGACGCCGGTAAAGTTTTCTCGACAAGATCATCGGGACACAATACATCTTCAGGATCTTCAGACGATGGTGAAGCAATTGCTTCAAGCGACACTGACCACTCCGACCCTTCAGCGGTTCCATCATCCAAATGCAAAACCGAGGCGATATCCACGCAAGCCCCGAGCGTTGAAGAGGGCTCACTTGGTTCGGCTCGAGTAGAGCTTCTCGAGCGAGATATGGCGAAGCTCATCAAGGCATATCCCCGCGGCAAGATATTCAGTTTCAAGAAAGATGGCAGTGCCTATTCTAGCTCAGACGGCCAGGGAGGATCAAGTGGATCTGCCGGGGTCACCGAAGGCTCATGGCCTCATGTTCAGTCGAAGTATGGCCGCAGTGCTCGAGTCTTGAGGAAAGCAGTGGGACAACCTGGCTCAATTGCATTTTATCCTATCTGGGATGTGAGTTTCTTCTGCCCATGTATGTACCGCTTTATGCTGACACATACAAGGCTGAACGTGAACGCTGGAGGTCCGTTTTGCTGGTTTGGACGAAAAGCTTCACCAGATTCTTCCACCCAGATGAAGATTTGACCTACATGTCTGCATTCGCTCACAGCCTGAGAGCCGAGTTGGCGCGCATCGAAACAATCGCATCGGATGTGGCAAAGGGGAGATTTATCACTTCCGTCAGCCATGAGCTGCGCAGTCCGTTGCATGGCATCCTCGCCGGGATTGAGATGCTTCAAGACTCTCCCTTATCCGCTTTCCAAGAGGAGATGGCTTTGTCTGTGGCACTTGCCGGCAGGACTCTACTTGACACGTAAGTACGCCATTGGCTTGTTGTACACCTGACCACTGACCATGAATAGAGTGGATCACATTCTGGACTACAGCAAGGTCAGCAACTTATCACGCGGACAGAGGAAAGACCGCGCAAGGCTAGATGCGCTACGTCACAAAACCACCGCTCAAGGCGATAACAGCGGCTTGACCAACGTTGATCTCGCACGACTGACGGAAGAGTATATCAATCTGACTTGCGGAAACCGATAATATGTCTCTAACTTTTCGTAGAGTAGTGGAAAGCACCATTTCCGGCTATCGACACCTTCAACGAGCGTTCGAGGATCAAGACCAGCAAGATGCACGTTCTGTATCCGTGACCCTTGATATAGAGCAACGTCCAAATTGGATTACTCCCATGACGCCCGGCACGGTGACAAGATTGATAACGAATATTCTTGGTAAGTGAGAACTTACACCACGGTCAAAATGTTCGTTCTGACTTTTGATGTCCCTCGCAGGCAATGCGCTCAAGTTCACCAACAAGGGCTCCATATCCGTGAAGCTCTATACCGACGAAGGGGTTACTTCACCTGGTGAAGAAAGCCCGGATACCTTGGTAACCCTTCAAGTGCGAGATACGGGAATTGGCATGTCGCGTGAATTTGTGGATGCCAGTCTATTCACCGCCTTCAAACAAGCCAATTCTCATGCTGCTGGAACTGGCCTTGGTATGAGCATCGTCAAGGAGGTCGCGAAAGACTTGAATGCTTCAGTCATCGTCAGAAGTGACCTGGGACATGGCACTGTCGTCACTGTCAAGTTCATATCCAATTTCGGACACCCAGATGCCCCCCTCGCCGGTTCAGGAAGTGCCCTTAAGAAGCCGACCTTTCAAAACGTCCCAAGACACTTTCGCATGCTGGACTTGCAAAAAGAGGTTCCGCAAACAGACATGCCTGGCGCCAGGTCGGTCGCCGAGAGCGTCCTACGGACTGTCTCAAGTTGGTTTGGATGCGACGCACGCTTCATCCAAGACGCTTCTACATGCCCGCTTGACACCGTTTGCGCGGTATCCGAAAGAGACCTCCTTTTGCTTCATAGGCAAGACCCAGATGCAGTAGATCAACTAATGTCGACCCTCGCTGGTACTTGCTCTCGTATCTTGGTTCTTGCCCAATCCGTGAGAAGCGTTGAACCAGAGTTTGATTTTGAGAATTTTGCTCTCAAGCCGCTTTATGTGTATCAGCCGTTAGTTTACCTCCACAAAGCTCTCATGCATTTCAGCTTTAATGAGGACTTGACTGACATCGTTCACAGCATCGGCCCGCAAAAGATCATACAAGTCCTGAATAGCGTCCAGAACTCTTTACTCACAAGACAGCCAAAGGACTACGCGGTGCCTGCCCCTAGACCAACTCGAATGATACGGAACCATTCGCAGAAAACGCCCATGGTGGAGTCCGATGCCAAGTCATATTTCCAGCTGCCTGCAAGAGTGAAAAACCCGGAAGAGCAACATCCTGCTCCCAGTCAACTTGACAAGGCACGAGATGGCGAAGATGCAGGCGAAGTACCGGAAGAGAAAGCAAACGTCGAGTCGACCATGGTGACGAGCCTCGCGAGATCCTCAAGCATACGCGAGAGGCAGACTGGGCAATCCGTACTGTTGGTTGAAGACAACGATATCAACATGAGAGTAAGTCACCACTTCCTGTAGACTCTGACAACTGTCAATGCTCTTGCCACTTGGCTTTCCGTCCAAAAATGGCAAGACATCATCCAAATGTAGTAGAATTCAAGCTGACTAACCCACCCTCCTAGCTTCTCCTCGCCCTCATGAGAAAACTCAAATTGCCCTGCGAAAGCGCCGTCAACGGCCTCGAAGCCGTCGAAAAATACGAAGCGGCGCCCATGCACTACTTCCTCGTTCTCATGGACATGAACATGCCGGTCATGGACGGGTTCGAAGCGACGCGGAAATTCCGCGAGCTGGAGCGCAGGCAAAGGATTCGCAAAGTCAACATCGTCGCCGTCACGGGGGTCACGAACACCGAAGCCAAGAGGAACGCCAAAGGCGCCGGCATCGATAAGTACATCACCAAACCCGTGCGCATGAAGGATCTTTCGGCGCTGGTGGATGGGATTCAGGAGTTTTAGGGGAGGGGATGGGTTGTGTTCCTCCGTTTTTTCCCATTCCTGTTTTGGCTTGAGCGTGCAAATACCCCCTGGCATTCGAGTGCGTGGCGAGGGCATTTATTGTGGGCGTCTTTCACGAATTCCTGTACATCTAGCAGCACACTGAAGAGTTACGAAGCAAATGAAGTCAAGAGGTTGAGATGCTGGATCACCCAAAGCGGCGCTAAACACCTTTCTTAGTACAGTGATCTCACAGCTATTTCAGTGGTCACGACTTAATCAAGGGTATTGAAGCCGATGGCACCAGCACAAATGAGACGGAGAAACTGCTTTCTCGACGTTATTCACTCACAGCTACTTCAGTAGTCACGAATCAACTGGGGGTATCGAAGCCGATGGTACTAGCACAAGTGACACGGAGACACTGCTTTCTCAACGCCGCCATCTCACATGAAATCGTGGCTACCTAAATTTACCTATCCCAGCGGTCAAGGTATCCTTGTGAGGCACCGAAGCGGATAGTACGAGTATCAAGCCCACGGAGAAATTCAACACTGGCTCTAACTATCCCAGCGGTCATGATATCTTGATGAACCAAAACTGCTGAAAATCATGATCAGACGTTGTCGATGGATACTTTATTACATGTTTCTCATCTAAATCATTATCTCTTAGGAACCATCGGTAAAAAGTGGTACTCATACCACAACCGGGATCAATCAATCAACCGAAACCTAACCACGAAACCCCACCCCCGGCACCCTTGTGCGCAAAAGCAAACTGCTCGCCACAACCGTAACACTGCTCAACGCCATCGCCAACGCCGCCCAAGCGGGATCAAGCCTGACGTGGCCCACACCGCCCGTCCGCACCGGATACAGCACCCCGGCCGCGACAGGCAGCGCGACCAGATTGTACAGCGCGGCCCAGAAGAAATTCAGAAGTACCCGTCGGAAAACCACGCGACTCAGCGAAATCAGCGTCATCACGCCGCGCAAGTCAGACATGAGGATGAAACTCGCCGATTGCACTGCAATATCCGAGCCAGCAGCGACGGCGATTCCAACATCCGCGACGGCCAGGGCGGGCGCGTCGTTGATCCCGTCCCCGACCATTGCTACAGTCGCGCGGCCGCGCTTGCTGCTCAGTAAGTTCTGGAAGCCGACGCCGCGGCGCGGCAGCAGGGATTGCTGCAGGAAGGTGATCTTGCTTGCTTTCTCGGCGGGGAGCACGCCGGCGATGATGTTGTCGGGTGGAATTCCCACATCGCGCCCGACGGCGTTGGCCGTCTTCGCGTTGTCGCCTGAGAGCATCCAGACGTCGATGCCGCGCTTTTGGAGCGCTGAGACGACTTCGCGGGATTCCGGGCGGAGGGGGTCGGAGGCGCCGAAGATGGCTTCGAGGTGCCATTGGGAGTTGGGATTACGGGTTGATAGGAGCATGACGGAGTAGCCGATCGATTTCCAGTCGGTCAGGAGGTCGTCTGCTTCGGAGGGGATGGCGACGCCGTAGTCTTGCATTAGACGCTCGTTGCCGACTAAGACTTCGTGCTGAACTGGCTCGCCATCACGGACGAGGTCGAAGGTTGCTTTTAAGCCTTTGCCTGCAATCTCGTCCGCAGCGGAGACTGCGATAGCAGCGGTGTCTCCTTCCGAAGCGGCAAAATTCACAGCAGCCCTGGCGAGCGGATGCTCGCTGAATTCCTCAACGCCCTTCAGCAAACCAAGCACAGTCGCCCGGCCGAGGCCAGATCCGCTGGACAGCATGGCATTCTGCACGATCTTAGGCTCAACACCTTCCGTCAGAGTTCCGGTTTTGTCAAAAACAACAGCATCCAAAGTACTCGCTTCCTGGAAAGCCTCTCCGCCTCCCTTGACGAGAATGCCACGCTTGGCAGCCAGGCCTCCGCCAACAAACAAAGCCGTCGGAGCAGCCAGTCCGAGACCGCAAGGACATGCGATGACGAAGACTGCGATGGCAAATTGCAAGGACCAGAACGGCCAGCCGCCAACATTATTGTCCAGGTAGCTTCTGGGAAGTGTACCAGAAAGACCGAGCGCGAGCCATACGATCCAGGTGGCAATGGCGATGACGACTACCACCGGCACGAAGTAAGCAGTCAAAACGTCCGCGATGCGTTCCATCGGCGCGCGCTTGGACTGGCCTTCACGAACGACGTCTATGATCGCATCGAGCATGGAAGCTCCCGCCGGACCAGTGACGCGAATTGTAACAGCAGCGCCTTTGTTGATGGTACCAGAGTAGACATTGTCGTCCTTCGACTTGTGAATGGTCCGAGACTCTCCCGTCAGACTCGATTCGTCGAAACTGCTAGATTCGTCAAGCAAGGTGCCATCGCACGGCGGGCTCGAGCCGTGCGGGATCCTGACCAGATCACCGACGTCGATGAGATCCACGTTGACTTTCTCAATGCTCGAAGCATCTTCGCCGTCTTTCGAGGTGAGTAGATTAGCTTCTGTCGGCCTGAGATTTCCGAGAGCGGAGATTGCGTCGCCGGATTTCGCTTTCATGCGAGCCTCTGCCAGTCGTCCTAGGAGAAGGAACATTGTAAGAAACACCACAGAGTCGAAGTATGACTGCTTCGAGCTCCCGATCAGGTCTTGTGAAGGATTGGATGCAGCGATGATCAGCTCAGCCAGCGACGAAAAATACGCGATCGTAGTCCCCAAGCTGATGAGCATGTTCATACTGCCAAAGCGATAGAAGCGCTTTGCGATCGGGATTGGACTGCGTGGCCGCCAGAGCGAGTAGATCTCCTTGCACATGCGTCTGTGGAAATGATCCGTTGCGAAGAGATATACCGGTGTCGCCATGGCGAATGTCGCCCACTCTGCGCGACTGACTCCGTGCACGTGGTGCATGAGGTAGATGTAACCAGGGTCGTGCTTCGAAACCAGGTTCATGTAGACAACGCCGATGATCAAGGTAGGTATCGCTGTGAGGACTGAAAGGAGTGCGCGCAAAAAAATCGCTTTTTGCTCTTTTGCCAACATCTCCCGAGAGCGTTGCTCGACGGATGCTGGCTTGTGGATTGCAACCTTGAAGGAAGGATCGAGGGAGCTGATGTCGTCTAGGATGCGTCGAATCGTCAATTTAGGAGCTTGGGGCGTGTATGTGACGGTGAGTATTGGTGCGTCCAGCGTTGGCAGGCTTTGGATATCGACCTGCATATTTCGAACTCTTTCCACAACTCGTTTGGGACACTGTGGACAGTGCATGCCCACGATCTTGATAGAGACGGTCCTCGGGGCGACAGCTTCGGAATTGTCGCTTGAATCAACGACCTTTCGATCAGTGGCCCGTAATTGGCGCACTTCGACGAGTTGGGCGTCGTAGCCTGCATCTTCGACGGCTTCCACCGATTTTTTAGAAATTTCGTCGGCATCGTCGGCTCTGAAATGCACATCCGCACTGTGCCCGATCAAAGAAACGTCGGCTCGGTCGACGCCCGCAATCCCTTGCAATGCCTTCGTCACATTCCCCACGCAGGAACTGCAAGTCATTCCCTCAACAGACAGCGTCGCCACGAACGACGGCGTAGCGTCTTCCGAATCATCCACGAAGACAGACGTAAGATCTCCCTGGCCACCGGAAGCAGCACACATCTGGCAATTGGCGTCGTGCAACAGACGCGTAGTCTCATCGACCTGAGAGTGTCGTCGAGGCTCCCATCTCTGGACCGCGTCTTCCAGCTGAGCGTCGCGAGACGAAGAGTAAGAAATCCTGTCTTTGTTGGCTGGGTCGCCGATGATGTCGAAAATCTCGTAGCCGGCGGAGGTGAGAAGGTCGCTTATTGAATGAACTGAAAGGTCTCTGCCGTGTGCGATAGTGATGACGTGGTTAATGTATGAAAAGTCTGAGATGCTCGCGTGGGATTCCAGTCCTTCAATGAGAGAAGTGATATGGCTGATGCATGTCGGACAATGCAGGTTTGGGATGAGGAACGAGGTCTTGAAGGGTGCCATTGCTGTGGCAGCGACTTCTGATGGTCGCAAGGACATCTTGTTTTTCGCTGGAAGGTGCGGTTGCGCCAGGAGAGACGAAGGTGACCCTTTGTGTTTGCCACTGGCAAGGTATATGTAGCGGCGTTTTTGCTCTGTGCTCCACACAATACGCTTTGGACTTTTCAAGCACAAAACGCGCAAAGTTGCTCAGTGAGACGAGGAAGTTTGTTGAAAAATCGTGGAAGAAATTTCCATGTCGTGGCTGAGAACAAAGGCGACGTTCAGACATACTTCTGAGCCAAAATAAGCAGCCGCATAAAGAACGCAGGCGCTACAGCGCTTAGTGCTTAAGCTTGTTCTTGCCATCGTACACGAGTCCACCAGTTTCATGTAATCACACAGCACAAAAAATCATAACCAATATCGTGAGGCAAAACAAGGAAAAAATCAGTCATCCATCATTCACTAGATCTTTGAAAAAAACATACAGGCAATCTTCATCGACCCGTCCACTACCGTGAACGACGACTTATCAGGAGAAAACTGCCTTATAACATCTCCATAAAGATGATCACACCAACCCTACGCTCGTGTACCATGCCTCGACGACCATCCTCCCTCTTCCGTGCACGACACTTCCTCCGATCACGACAACCCAACCCTTCAATCACCCGGACCTCCACGCCCCTCCTCTCGCGCCACTCTAGCACCACGCCAGCACAACCACCAGCAAATCCACGACCCCATCAACCCCAATCCCTCACATTCTGGCAATGTGGGCACACCTGGACCCGCGCCATGATCAACACCTCCCGATGCCTCGTAGGCTGCTCCCTCGGCGACCTGAGCATGATGTGGTATCTCATGACTTATCACCCGGAGATGAGCACGGGGGCGTCGATGGGACTGAGCAGTAAGTTGGCCAAACACACTTCCCCGAGCGAGTCGACTGCCATTTGCCTGTGAATCATGCAAGAGCTAACGATTATTCTGTGGAAAATAGTGACGGCCGGCATAACCACCTCCATCCTCCTCGAAACCGCCCTCCTTCGTTTCGGCGCCGACAGGCTGCCCTGGAAATTCGCCCTTCAGACCGCGTGCGGGATGAGTTTGGTGTCGATGCTGGCGATGGAATTCACCGAAAACGCCGTGACGCTGGGTTTCCTCGGCGGTGAAAGTGGGATGATGACGAGCGGTCCGAGTGAAGGGCACTTCTGGGTCGTGATGGCGCTGTCCATGTTGGCTGGGTGGATGGCGCCGTTGCCGTGGAATTATTGGAGGTTGAGGAGGTGGGGGAGGGGGTGTCATTGATTTTTTCATTTTCTTTCATGGGGAAGTTTGTATTATATGGGGTGGGTGGGGGTTAATGTAAAGATAGTCTGGTGGAATCACAACTCACATCATCGGAGATGTAGGAAAGAGGTTGATGAAAGTCTTACGGTTGATACTGCGTCTAGCATAATGCTAATCGATGAAGATCGTGAAGGTCGTGATGATATGCATGATACGTAGAATCTCGGAACAAAAGAACCAACGAATCGCGAAAACAAATGCTCAACGACAGAAACCTGGGTATCCTCCTGAAAAATGCGCCCAAAACGACCAGTGCTAATTCCTGCAATGAATGACCAAAATAACAAATAACTTTTCCACCTCTCATCGAGCGATCATGAATGTCCCAACCCATCCCCATCCGCCTCGGCACCTCCGTGGGCGTTCGTCGGACTCTCATGGGCAAAGGTGCTCGTCGGGCTCACATTGCGAGTGCTGCCGCCGGTCATGCTAGAACTGGGGCTGCTCTCGGGCGAGACGATGTAGAGCTCTGGGTAGCGACCGAGGAACATGCGACTCCAGTAGGGGATGGAGGGGATTTTGATGGAAGCGAGCGAGGAGTCGTAGTTGGGGAATTTCTCGTAGCTGACTTTCTCCTCGGGCATGTAGAGGTCGTGCCGCTTGACGTCGACGTACGAGGTGTATCGCGGTATGGGTTTGCGGGTGACGCGGTGCTTTTCGAAGTTCTCGTCTGTGGAGGGTGGAGTGTTAGTCGTATGTGCTTGATGTGGTGGTGAAGTGGTGAACGTGGAGCGATGCGAACCTTTGTCTAGCCAGGCGCAGAGGTCTTTCTGGGAGGAAGTTTGCAGGCCTCCTCGGTACTTGTACAGTAAGATTGGCGTTTCGTCAAGCTCGTCAAGACTGTACTTTTCCGATGCGCTACTGCTGGAGGTGTGGGTGGAGTCTGTCAAGCCGGTCTTGTCGCTTCGCTCGAGCGACGCCGTCTCTATGGCAGGTGTGGTGGCCATGGCCGGCGAGGGTATAGCGGGGAACGAGAGGTTGTGATTTGTAAAGGCTATTGAGTCGCAGGCGCGATTATGAGGATATGTGATGAAGGCTTGTGAGGTGCTTGGGCGCGTATGGACGGCAAGTGAGACAAGCGTGTGTGATGGTGGATCAGGGAATCAGGTGTGGAGGGCGAGGACGGAGAAATGAATGGTGTGAACCAGGCGGCGTGAGCACACAGATTTTACTAGGATTAGGGAAGAGAGCAGTGGTGGTGGTGGGATTGATCGGAGATGGCCTCGTTTGTCAGACGGGCGTGTTGGAAGATGCTGGCAGTCTGGCTGTGTTGGAGATACTGCTGTAAAGACAAAGCCGAAGCATGTGACTGCGCCTTTGCGCTTTCGTCATGAGCGGCGTTGCGCTAGTCAATTTTGGGCCATGTGAGTGGCTGTGTCCGTCGCCATCCTTTCTTTATGCCATCAGCTTGCAACAAAGAACGGCGAACGACGCACAACATACTGTAGCACAACAGCCGGGCCTGAACAGATCCATGTGAAGGATACGACTGATCCAGATGTCTGGACGTGTGAGTCACAACGAACATAAGTAGCAATCACAGACGGCGCAAACACTCCTCGACCAATCAGAGCCGATATCACGCTTCAGCTCTGCCTCTCAATGTCGTGGCGAGGTGGCGAAGGAATCGCCGGCAATGCCTGTCTTACGCGAATCCATCGCCCGGCGCCTTCAATATTCTTGTGCGGTAGCCAAGTTCTGCATTCCTTTCATGGCCTGACCATCAACCTCAGGCTGTGTCTATAACCATGACCATGCAGCTTGAGACCAAGCCTGCGCCTGATCACCTCTGGATCGGGTTCCTGACGGCGGCTTCGGCGCGCTGTGGAGCCGAGGGGCACTAATGACTCTATACACAGCAACATCGCGCGCGGGCTGTGTCCACATGAGCGATGCACTCTGCCTCTTGCCTGAAACTCTGAGCAGCAGCAGCAGCTTCTCGCGCAGTCACGCGTTTCCCGCCTCGTCGTCTTGTCCTCACGCTACATCCTCACCCGTGCCTCTGTTCTGACATCTCACAATCACATATACCATAGCGCCACTCTCTGTACAAAGGAATCAATTACTTTCGCCATTCAATAGCTCCCGACAGTCCCCTTCGCTCCGACGTGTGAGGCTCCACCCCTCCGATCACGATACCCTCCTTGACTGCCTGTCCGCCTTGTGCTTTACACGCGGTGCTTCGTCGTTCATCACCACTGCTGCTGCTTTGTTTCTGCGGCATCGTATCACACATATAAGAGATAGCCGACGTGGGATATCCGACAGACAGTACGAATCAACAACCACCTAGACATACATCTACATTCTGCATAGACGGGCTTCTGGGGAAGCCGAACACAACCGCCCTTGATCACAACCTCACTCAATTGGTCCTCTCAATCTGACATCCTGGATTCCCTTCCGGCAACGCCTTGGGCGTTCCTACGCTCCGACGAGGCCCGGCCGAGCGAACACATGGACAACAGCATAGCTTCGCTATCGCCACCGGCGCCCTTGACAGCTGCGAACCTGTACTCCTCCCGAAGTTCTAGTCAAATACGAAGAGCCGAGACCACAGATTCCGACAAGGCAGGCAGGAGTTGGGCCAGAGAGGTAGACGATGCGTGGGACGCTTGCATCTTGACGCTTGACGGAGGTGGAATCAGAGGATACAGCAGCTTGATGATCTTGAAGGCTTTGATGCACGAGATTTGGTTATGGGAAGAGAAATTGGAAAAGGAGGATCACGAGGAGGCACTGGCATCAAGAAGAGATTCGGGGAATAACACAAGAGAAGGTCGGAGGCGCGAAGGAGAGGCTGTCCCTCCAGGTCCACTTGAGGAAGATATCATGACAACATCCGGAACCAGACGCAAGGCTTTTGTTGAAGAGGAACTGTTGCCTTGCCATTACTTCGACTTTATGTATGGAACTTCGACAGGCGGGCTGATTGCAACAATGCTTGGTCGGTTGCGCATGACCACCACCGAGTGTCTCGAGGTATACCGGACCGTGGGAAACGAGCTATTCGGCAGGAAGAAAAGCAACTTGCCCCTAGTGACAAAGTACTATCACGAGCCACTCGAGCGGGCCGTCCAGGATATCGTGGGAAGCCGCTGCCACGAGCACGAAGACTGCAACGGCAAGGAAGACATGCATCCTTTCGAATCAGAAGTCAGTCCGGAGATGGGCGTCACTCCATTCGACGTCGACAAACCTCGCGTCTGCCAGTCCTGCTGCCTCACCGCAACCCACGACCAGAACCTATCAGAAGCCTATCTTTTGCGAACATACCCACATTACTACTCAGAAAACGCCCCCAATTGGATCACACGCTACAACGAGGGAGCCGAACCATTGAAGATCTGGCAAGTCACCCGCGCCACATCCGCAGCGCCCTTCTACTTCAAAATGCTCGAAGTCGAAGTCGACGGCCAGTACCGGTCGTTCAAAGACGGCGGCATCCGCGAAAACAACCCCTCCGGCGCCGCCCTGAGCGAATTCCACTCGCTCTACGAAGGCCGCGCCGACAACCCAGCCATCCTCCTGAGCGTCGGCACCGGCCGCCCAGACCACTCGCACGACGGCTTCGCCGCCGCCTGGCCGGGCCCCTTCGGCAACATCCCCTTCATCCGCACCGCGCTGGAGAAGCGCGCCGTCCTCCAGAACCTCCTGATCAAGTACACGGAAGGCGAGAAGCAGCACGCGCAGATGCGCGAGCACGCCCGCGGCGAGCACACGTGGTACAAGCGGCTGAACGTCTCCGACGGCTTGCAGGACATGTCGCTCGACGACTGGGTGAAAGGCGACTGGCAGGGGCAGAAAGACGTGGCGGGTGGCGCGAGCCTCACGCGCATGGAGAGCGTCACGGAGGAGTATCTCGCGCGCGAGTTTGATCCGAAGATTGACAGCTACGCCCCGCCTAGTACGATGCTAAAGCAGGCGGCGGAGAAACTTGTTCGTCAGAGGAGAGCGAGGGAGTATCAGGGCGGTGAGAGGTGGGAGACGTTTATTGGAAGGCATTTGCATGGGAATGGGTAGGGGGATGGCTGATTATAGGGCATTATTTCTATTTGAAGAAGGGTCTTTACGATCGACTGGCGATGTCGATGAATTCAAGAGGGGCAAAAAAGCATCTTAGAGCATGCATCTGTTACGAGTAGTAACATCGGAGTATCATCAATCCGACAGAAAGGCATGTAACACGCTACATGTATTAATGGCTTTTATGAAACACGCATTTCACATTCTCATCGTTCACACCGTGCAATCTCGTCAGCTACCTACACGTATCCAATTGCGTTCTTATGCTCGCGCATGCATCTGGACTGTTTCCCAGGAAAGGCGAACAGTCTGGCTCTGGCTTTGTTTCTCTGCCTTACTAATCCACCTCCCCCCAGCTCGCGTTCCATCAACTCCCCTCGATGAAGCGGGACAACTTTCCATCCGGCTCCCTATCACCGTCCAAGTCCCAGTCCTCTTCCTGAACACTCGTCTAAAATACCACGCAACGCACGCAACGCAAGGCAAGGCAACGCAGGGCCCTTCATTTTGATGCTCCCTAAGCTTCCATCGCGCTGGACGCTTGACTAATAGAGGCATGCGGCCAAGTGCTGACGTCGATGAGACGGATCTTCATGGTTAGCCAGCCTAAAGCCGGACATGTGGCTCTCTCGCTATCGCATCCTTCAATCGCCGTGCTTGATAATGGTCGTCTTCGTCAGCCACACAATCCGAGGGTGCGGTGTTTTTGTGCATGGGTTGGGCATGGGATGTATATATAAGAGTCTGGCACGTCAGATTCTGGGTTATAATCTGTATTTTTTTTTTTTTTTTGTTTCGCAGCGACTGTTCGAATCACTGCATTACATCTTCGTGATTTAACCAAACCCAACTCCCAACCCCCCACCCCCAAAAATGGCCAACAACGACCTCATCCTCCTCACCGGCGCGACCGGGTTCGTCGGCTTCGCCGTCCTGCGCGCCGCCCTGCAGCACGGCTACCGCGTCCGCGCCGCCGTCCGCAGCGAAGCCAAAGCGACCCTCATCCGCACCAACCCGAGCCTCAAAGACGTCTCCCCGGAGCGACTCTCCCTCGTCGTCGTGCCCGACATCCTAGCCGAAGGCGCCTTCGACGCCGCCGTGAAGGGCGTCAAGTACATTCTGCACGTCGCGAGCCCCATTCCCAGCCCCAGCATCAACGGCGATGATGATCTCGATGCCATTTTGATCCAGCCCGCCATCCAGGGCACGCTGGGAATCTACCGCTCAGCGCAGCGCGCTGGCACTGTGAAGCGCGTCGTCGTCACTTCCTCTGCGGCTGCCATAGTCCCTCTGGCAGCGATGCTGGACCCGTCCTCCGCCGAAGCGAACGCAACGTACACGCCCGACTCGCGCGCCAACGCCGAGCCCGCGCCGTTCATGAACAACGTGCAGGTGGCGTACAACGCCTCCAAAATCCTGGCGCTCAAGCACGCGGAAGACTTCGTGCGCAGCGAGGCGCCCGGTTTCGACGCCATCCACATCCACCCCGTGCTGGTTCTGGGCCGGGACGAGTTGAATTTGCGCTCGGAGGACGTGAGTCGCGGCTCGAACGCGATCGCGCTGAATCCCGTGCTGGGCGTGAAGGCTGAGACGCCGTTCCCGATTTCCGTCACGCATGTTGAGGATGTGGCGTTGGCGCATGTGAGGGCGTTGGATGAGGGGGTGCAGGGGAATCAGAGCTTTTTGTTGAGTAATACTGGGGAGGAGGGGTATAGTGTGAGTATCATCAGTTTTCTTTTTGGCAGGGTTTTACTGTTTCTGGATCGAGTGAAGCTGACCCAAATGTTTGCAAAAACAGTTCGAAGACGTCAAAGTCTTTGCGAAGAAACACTTCCCGGCCGCCGTGGAGAGCGGGCTGCTTCCCAACGACGGCGAGCAGCTGGGCTTTGTTATCAAGGGCGATCCGAGCAAGACGGAGAAGGTGCTGGGGATCAAGGCAAGGGGATTCGAGGAGATGATGGTCGATATTATCGGGCAGTATGTTGAATTGAAGGAGAAGGAGCAGAAGGGGGTGTAGGATGTTGTGGTTGAGTCGGGTTGATGTCGTTGGGGGATTGGTTTGCTGTGAGCTGTTAATTCTTTGGATTTTAGTAGAGGTTTCGTTGAGTGCAAGTAATGTATGGAAGATTCTGCGCGACTGGTCAACGTTGAAGACGTGCCTTGAGAAAATCAGCCAATTGCCTGAATTGAAGGAGTTGAGCTTTCTGGTCTCGTCACTATATACTCATCACGTTCTTCCAACGGCAGCGGTCCCATTCCTTGAAGAATGTGCACATGTCAGATCGAAGAAACACTCAAACCTCGTCCCCGCTTGTTTCGTCATCCTCGTATCCGTCTTTCACAACCTTGACACTCACATCCCCTTTCGAATAGACTCTCAAACCCAGCACGAGGAGCGCAACCCACGGGTCGCCGCTGAAGACGTCCAAAGGAGCGACGGGAGATGATGAATTGCGACTCATGTTCCGCCTGCGAGAGGATGAGAGCCCGCGTTCGTCATCGCTGTCTTCGTTGTCGGATGAAGAAGAGGGATCATACGCGGGGCCGTCCCTAATGCGATTGAGTCAGTCGTCTGAGTCAGTTCTGCATAGACGCCATTCATCCCGTAGAAGCAAGCAATGTGGCAATCTTGGAAGGGCTCGCAACCTCACTTACATATCAGAATCCCACGGAAAGTCATCATCGTGGAGGGAAGAGATCGGAGACAATGGGGCTGTGGGAGAAGCGTTCGAGCTGACGTCCCAGTTGTGAGATCGCTCTATGATCACGTTTACCGGCGCGAAAGGTTTGAGAGAGGTGATGCTCGGTCGGGAGAGTTTGGTGGCGCTTTCTCCCAGGGTCAAGGATGGTAAGTCCTTCGCTGGGGCGTCGGAGGGCAGGTTCGGGGTGTTGTTTGGCGAGGGCGGAGCTTTTGATGGGCTGGCAGATGGGTCCTCATCGTTTGATCTTATGTCCGAGTCGCCTGCCTTGTCAGGAGTGGTTTCTTCCACGGTGACTGCGCCGGAGGTCTTGTTGTCGGCGGATCGTTGAGGGAGACTCTTGTCTGTTTGCGAGGGGGCGGCATCTCGCTCAGTGACAGATGCGTTGGTTTTGTCATTAGCGGTTTGTCGCGAACTACTTTCGTCATCTATCTTGATGACATTAACAATGTCGCTGGGCGTCTCCGAAGCGCTCCGCACGAAACTGTCTTTTTCGGGAATGGCATCTGCCTGGCCACTGGGAGGGATGTCCAGCGTTTGACCCTTGATGTTTGGCCTCAACTCCCGCTCCTCCGCCTTCAACTTTCCTCTCTTCTCACGCCTCTCTTTATCAGACTTCTTTTTCTTTTCTTTCATTGCATCAGCAATCCTCTGTCGTCTCAACCTTTCCCTCGCCCGATTCATCATGTTGATCTTCCTCGTCTTTTTCGATTGCTCCTTTGTCTGCGCTCTCCCATCGTTTCGAAGTCCCTTCTCATGCACCTTCTCCATCGCTCTGAGGTTGCCCTTTGTTTGCGCGTAATCAAATCTGCGGCCAACATCCAGCAGCTTTTCTTTGCGATCGAGCGCATACTTGTTGATAGCTTCTGCTGCGGTAGGAGATGTCGTTCGCATGGCGGTCACTTTAAAGATGACGCTGTACTTTCCGGGCTCCACATCGTCAAGCTCGGCAGACACAGAACGTGTAAAGGTCGCCCCGTTACCGGAGTTGTGCATGCTGCGAATCAGGTAGTTCTCCGAGCCTTCCTTGTAGACACGGAAGTGGAGAGAGTATACGAAGCGGCCAATGAGGCCTTCGAAGTACCTGGGATCTAGCTGAGAGAGAACAACTACCAGAGGTCCGCGTTCGGTGACTGTGATCTCGAACCTCGTATCGAGGTAGTCGACGGTCCAGGGCACGTTGACACAAGTCCATTGCTGCGCGATCTTCCATTCTTTGGTGAAGAGTCGCACTCTGTTGATGTGGTGGAAATGCTTGAGGAAGTCTTTGTAAGAGATCCAGAAAATGCCATCGTCGCCAAAGGTATGTTGCAATTTGATCATCAGCTCTGGCGTCCACTTCTTGCTGCCATCGCTCCAGTCGCCTTCCCATTCCACCTCACCCCAGGGGTTCCGCAGTTTGAGGAGTTTGAGGTCGCCGTCTTCGTATGTGCGGAGGACCGTATATGCGTGACCGCCCACGAATCCTTTCGATGAAGTAGGCTGCGTGCCGCCGCCAAACAGGTATTTCTCGTTGACCTGGCTCAGCTGCTCTCGCCAGAATCGATCCTTGTCCATGATGTCCTCAGGGTTGATGACCACTGCAACGCCACCAGTGAGATCCTCGATACCTTCGCTCGCGGAGCCTCCTTCAATTGCAAAGTAATCACCGTGAGCTTTTGCGTATGCTTTTTCAATCAGTGGTAGCCACGTCTCGTCGGATTTGCAATGTGAAAAGTACAGAGCTTTGCCACCGCGTTGGAGGGTTTCCATCAGCTTGTCCTCATCGTGTGGCAGAGATGTGCCTTCCTTTTTCTCGCGATTCCAGCCTCTGACGATGCTGATTTCGTCGTCGTCCCCAACGCGCATGTAGAGCTTGTCGTCGATGACTTCGTATATCCATTCACCGTCTGAAATTATAAGTCAGCAAGAAAAACCTCAGCATGTCGCACATGCAGCTTCACAGACCACGATAGAACACAAACCCATATACGCCTATCTTCTCGTCTCTTGCCACGCAAACGTCGTCGATCAACTCCTTCTTCGCGCTGATTGCCATCAATGCTGCCAGGAACCAGCAGTCACCACCGCTGCCCTGATGGACGTCAGTAGGAGTGGCACCGTCTATGAAGAATTGTGGATTGTCAAAAATGTCTTCGACGCGTTTGACCCACGGCGGCGCGTCGACATCATCCACGGCATCGGGGTACGATCCAGTCAAGCTCTTGAAGCAGTAAGGGCTCGCCTCAGGGTTGAACATGGCGTCTCGATACTTTTGGTTCAGCCGCCTGCACTCATCAATGATGGCGGCGACTTTGGCGCGACAATCAGCCGTCGCTTGCTCCCATGATGTTGCCGCATTTTCTTCGACTTTCAGTCCTTCGGTCACAGGACCAGGGGCGATTTCAGACTTCTCTTGTTCGATTTTCCTGGCTGCACGTGAGACCCTTTTTGCGCGTTTGGGCTGCACGGCGAGAAAACGGTCCCATGCCTGGTAAAAATAATCTGTCTTTGTCGCATTCGCATCTACCGGAGGCAAGTTGATCAAATCTGTGGGTGGAGGTGGAGGGCGTGGATCCCTGATGATTCTGACCGGGAATGGCAATGGTTGCGGCGGCTCTGGCTCTGCCATGCCGGTTCGTACAGTAACGAAGCCTGACTTCATGATATTGATGCTGTCACTAAAGTATAGGTGAGGACAGGCAGTGGTATGGCAACGCACGGTAGCCTGAGCTTATTATATATCTGCGGCACCTGGAGATTGACTAGTCGTTTCGTGGTGTGGTGGTGTACCGCGCTGCGTGACACACCATCAGCGCGCAGCGTCTATCTGCACTCGGGGATGCAGTGGCGGCAAGCTGCAGAGGTGTACAATGGGGCACCGCTTGTATGATATGCTGTTGCCCAGGTACCGGCATACTATACCACGATCAGCTACGACTAAGGGCCGGTGGCGAGAGTGAGGATAGAACGCATGATTGGTGCAAACTCGACGGCACATGCTGGCAGTCATCAGCGCCGGTGAGGCCTCTACGCGGCTGCGCATGTACAAATGGGCAGCAGTGTGAGTGGTGGCGTGTGTGGGCTAGCAGGTGAGGCTGACATGACTGGAGTGTTGCCTTGTTCGATGCAGTATCTGCATACGGAGCTCGCGGGCGTGGAGCTTTGTGGGCTGAAGAGGCACGATATGAATGTTGGCAGTCATCTGAAGGCAGCCTTCATGCATCATGTGATTAGGGTACAGTATGCCTGCGACAGCTTCGAGGATTGAACATCGACAAAGAGGAGTGATCCGTACATGTACAGGGAGGATGGCACATGAAGTGAAGAGAGAGAAAAGAGCATAAGGTACTCATGATGACGTCTTGGCTACCTGGACGTCACAAGAGGCGAAGCTTTCCCCTGGCTCGAGTCCGTGATTCTTTCCAACACCTTCGCGTGACATTGCTCTACATTTGCCAGCATTCTGATATACGCCTGACTTCTTGCCGATGTAGATATTCTGATGTCGCCGACGCAATGATGCAACATACCCGTGCGATCTTTTAAAAAGAGTTGCGGTACCGCACGCGACCCGCCCCCATCATGTCGCAAAAGATGGCTGGCATGTAGTTCGCATATACTGAGCAAGTCTATAATAAGTGACAACAGGCGTTGAGCCCTTATCATCATATGATCCTCATAACACCCCGCCGGGTTCAGCCTCCGGACGACTCGGAATCCTCCTCGGAGCAGGGTCTTTGTATACCCATAATGATCGGGCCGCTGACCGGCCTGAAAGCAGTGGCCGCCAGAATACCTGCCAATATACCGACTCTATATTAAGATAGTGTTCCCCAGCACTAAGGTGCACCCAGGAACTCGGCCAAACGCTTAATGAAATCCAGGGCTCCGTTGCGCTACGAATCATTGGGGATACTGTTGGCAAAGCCCTTTCATTCGTTTCTTCACAATCGCAGGTGGCCTGCCGTCTCAGGCCGTGTGTGGCTGCGAACAGAAGGCTGCAAGGCTGCCCAAAGTCCTGCATATCATCTGTGAACCACGCTACGGCGTTCTGCCGTGTGTTCGAGGTCTGTGGAACTACCGAGTAACGCGTGCCGTCCGTATAGAGGTGGGTGTAGAAGAAGTAAAGATGTTTGCTGGGGGCATGCACGCCTGAAAGCACGAGGCAGAGGGTTTCAAGAATTGTTCTTCGGATATACACGTATGGCAGTGGTCCGCATGGTCTGTGATGGTCGCAGATCTGTCGGCGAAAACACCAGACGTTGGCAGCCACCCCTCCGACCCGCCACAGCACAAGTTCGATGAGAGTCATCACCATCCATCACACACAGAGCAAGCGGGTTGGAGAGGTCAAAGTATATCATGTGAAGCGGTATTCCTGCTCGCGATTTCAGGGGAAATCGGCATTGTATTTTGGGACGACTTGGGCTCTACGCTACATGCTTCATCCATGTATGAGGTAACAAAGTTTGAAAGCTTCCGGTTCCTAGAGAAGAAACCTTCGCTTCTAGCGACTTTCGCGAACAACCTCAAGTCATCGCGGTAAACTAGGTAATGTCATCAGACTGGCCTACAGAAAGGGGCAAGGCTACTCGAATCATGAGGGAGAGGATGCATCCAGATGTGTATACCTACGCGGTGGATTAACGCCGGCGATGATTTCAACGTTTCTTGCCGTTTCGAGGCAATCACATCATAAACTCGAGGTCAGTCAATTCATCAATTGATCGACGGACAAGCATCAGGTCCGGTCGTCCGATGTCCATACTGTAGAAGAAGACTCATCTCGACAACCATGTTTCAATGTTCAAGGCATCTCCCAGCCAAAACGCATAGTCTGATGCCTGTTGAGTATCTCTACCGCGACCTCCAACGCCTTCAACACCACCTCCATGCTGCCAAAACCCGTCGTGATCTCCTGCCTTCTTGTCTGTTAGCCTCGTTAGCCAGTGCGTAGCTTCACACCAGTGCCAATATCTTCCTCTAGTCGATCCCCCAACCCAGCGCCGACAGCACGACCCACTAATGCTAGCCGCCCCCTGTCACGGTCCCTGAGGGCTTGAAAGTGAGACACTCCTCTCCACCTTCACCCATAGGCCTTCAGAGAGGGAGCCAAAGGGCATACAGAGCTGTTTGGTACTACTGCGCCTTCGTTGTCACCAACCCGCCTCGCCACGCGAACACCTATACAGCCATATGCTATACTGCCTATACCATACCACCGCGACGCGCCACCACCTACCGACTGCCAGCCTGCCCGCATCTTCCACGGGCCGCCCTGCATCTCCATCTCCATCTTTCTCTCTTCCCTGCCAGGGATAGAGCACGTAACCCTAGCACTCTGCCTGCGCCCACGCACCGCAACACTCCGATTTCACCTCCATCCGCCTGTTGCGCCGTCCAGGACCGACTACTCTTGGACCAGCCTCCATCCTTCCACCTATCCACCTGACGGAGGACGAGACGAAACAGCCATTGAGTACCCTGGATCTGGCCCTTATCGCAGCGTCACGCTCCGCACAGGCCACGATTGCATCGACCGCCGACAAGAGGAGGATATCGAACAAAGTATCATAAGCGGAACGACACCCACAGTAGCTATGGACATTGTTGCGCCGCAGTGTGGCACCTCCACCGAGCTTTAAGCAGTGGTCGCACAGCAGCATCGGAAAGCCTCAGTCGCACATCTCCAACGTATCACTCTGTAGGCGATCCGATCTGATCATTCACTGGTTGCCGCAAGATCCAGACCGTTGCCAACAGCAAGCCGTGTAGCATCTGTTCTTCTCGAATCAGGCCTCCTGCACCAGCATCTCCGCCGCTGGCGCATGAAGAGAGAGTGCGCGCATCGTGTACGGGCGCACTTGTGGCGGTAGTCGTAGGGCTGCAGAAGAGGCGCGTGGTCTCAGACGACTGCGCGTCTGCATCTGGTCTCGACAGCATACGCCATGAACAACTTCACCGTCTCAGCGGGTGGCAGTCCAGGCCGCACTCCTGGGACTAAACACCAGCGCACATCTACGCGCTCAAAATCCGCCTCCAACTCCTCGGCCGGCACTGTCAAGCGCACAGCCTCGCTCACTTCCCCCGGCGACAGCGAGCGCAACTTTGTGCTTCCGATGGGATCGCAGGGTTCCGGTGACACGTCGCTGATCGCCTTGCGCCTGGCCGGAGGATCGCCCTACCACAGCAAACGAAGGAGGAGCAGCGCTCTCGAGTCGTCCGAGCGCCCTACAGATGAGGGTTTGGGCAATCTCAACCGCTGGTCACAATCCACTGACGCCAGTGCCTCATCACCAATTGCTCGCAGAAAGCGAGCCAGCAGCGGTGCTGCTTTACCCAGCCTCACAGGCCAGCCAATGTCGCCTCCACGATCGTCTCGACAGCTTGTTGATCACTCCCCGAGAGCCAGTCCGAACAGAAAGGGCTCTCACATACTTAGACAATACTCACCAGCAACAAGCCCAGTGAAGATAAGAAGACAGGTTTCCAATCCCATCAATTATTCAGCCGCTGGAAAACCTCTTCCCGCGATCCATACCACGATATCAAATCAAGCCCGAAATGACACCGAATCTCCTTCTACCTCACACACAGCAACCCCTTCAACTTCCGGTCTAGCGACGCCGTCCACCTACTCCTCGTATAACCAAGACTACTTTGGCGGAGATGCGTCCCCCAAATCCAAGGAGAACAAGCCAGCGACGACCCGCAACATCACAGCGCCAAGCGCCGCATTAAACTACTCGCGCATGCCTCGTACGGAAGAGCTTCAGCAATCCGCGCACATGCGAAGACGATCAGAGATGTTTGGCGCGGCGAGCGACAATGCGCGTCCCGTGACTGCTGTCGCCGACACTGAAAGAACGGGCGAACGTAGACCGCGAACAAGAGAAAGGAACGAGAAGGACAAGAAAGCGATGCTATCAAAAGCGCTACAGAAGGCGAACACCGCGGTGTTATTAGACAACGCCCAAAATTTTGAAGCGGCGCTGGAAGCGTATAGTGACGCTTGCCGATTGTTGCAGAACGTTATGGACCGCAGCTCTGGCGCTGATGATAAACGAAAGCTGGAGGCCATCAAAGTCACATATACGACACGAATTGAAGAATTGCAAGAGTTGGAGGAAACCCGCCCACCAACACGCCTGGAGAAGGGCTTACCTTCACGACCGATGAGTGATGATTGCAGTGTGAAGAGCCCAGAGATAGGACCTCCGAGTCCTGTGGAGGAGTCCAGTGAGCTGATCGAGGAGCCGACCATCATAGAAACGGCCAGGATGACGCGCATTGTTGATGTGCCACAGCTCTCTTATCCCTTAGGCAATCGAGACAGCTTTTTCTCCAGAACTCTGGCAGACGTTGAGCGAGCTGGACAGAACAACGAGGCATCTGCAAACGGCCGTCCCCTACACCAAGACATCATTCATGAAGATCACCACGAAAGAACAGGCTTCTCAACCGACGAGAGTGCTGTACGACTTCCCCCACCGGATAACCCACGTAACACATATATGCCTGCGCCGCTGTTGCCTCGAAAGCAATCTTCGCCGAACCTTGAGTCGAGCGCAGACGCTGAATGGGGTCAACTGGAGCGTCAGGAACCCGCGCACGAAGATGATGAGACCTCTAGGGCTCGCACAGAGAGCAACGCCTCTGTATCCTGGCTGGACACTATTGATGAGTCGGGCTCATCTTCTC
The DNA here is from genome assembly GCA_001931905.2 of Cladosporium sp. IMV 00045. Lineage (NCBI taxonomy): Eukaryota > Fungi > Ascomycota > Dothideomycetes > Cladosporiales > Cladosporiaceae > Cladosporium > Cladosporium sp. IMV 00045. The sequence goes on along the minus strand of MSJI02000881.1, from coordinate 71,237 downwards.
CATCTGTACACTCGATGTCATCTCACAACGGCTTGCACAGGAAGCATATCCGGAACGAAAGCGTCGAAACCGATCCTGATTTCGACGCAGCATTCGACGCAGCCGTGGAAGCAGCATACAATGAGGGACTAGAGCCTGACCTTGATGGAAGCTCCAAACGCGATACCATACACGCTCGCGCTCGAGGAAAGAGTACCAGTTTTGATGAAGGCATATCGCCTACAGACTTACGAGACGTGAAGGACGAAATTGATGATGACGAGGAAGAAGAACGCATACTCAACCAGTTCACTCAAGATTATGGTCACGGCTTCAATTTTGATCTTCAATCCAAATCAGCCTTGCCAAGGCAATCTGATTCAAGTGGATACTCTAGGAGCACATGGCAGAGCTCGCAAGTATCCGACCGAAACACTGCTGGCTCTTCATTGTCAACAGTCCCGGAAACTCTGCTTTCTGCTCGCTTCTCTGGCAAGCCGGCGAGCGTGGTGTCCTCTGTGAATACTGTGAGGGCTGATGCGCCGCCGGGTCCGCCGCCGACCAGCGCCTTGCCTCGACCTCCTAGTGCGAGTGAGAATCGCAATTCTGCGACAGTGCGGAGTAGGCGCTTGTCAGGTCAGAACCCGAAGCAATTGCGGATTGAGACTTCTGCTTCACGCCCAGTGAGCCGCAAGCGAGCATCGACATTCCATCACTCTCCCAACGCGTCCATGACGGATGAAGAGCAGCGGAACAGAATCTTTGGCAGCGATGTCTTGATTGGTGCCCCTCTCGAGAACTCCACATCGGATCCCCAGCCTGAGGTTTCACGACCGTCGATCGACAATCGGGCACATACGTATCACAATGGAACGATTACCAAGGCAGCATCGCATGATTTGAGCGAGCTTCAGGAGCAACCCGGTGGGATTCGACGCCAGCCTACGCTTACCCGGAACAATAAATCTTTTGCTAGCCTACGAGACCACCATTATGCGCTTCCTTTACGGGAGGAGATGGAGCAGACAACATCGACACCAATGAGTGCAACGTTCTCCACTTTGAGACCAAAGCGCAGCTTGGAGCCTCTCACATCGCAGCGATCTCATTTCCCCTTCACTAATACACCAGGCGTTGATGGGCAGTACATCAACGGTTCTTACCTCTTTGATACGTCCTTGTCGGCCTCAGATGCGCCTTCGTCCCCACGTAGTCCCGCGGAAACTTCTCAACCGGCCAGCCTGGAGCCTTGTCCGGAGTCGTTCCTCCTACGTCCTTTCTGGTTGATGCGTGCCATCGGATCATCCATTACTCATCCGCGCGGCGGCTTCGTCACAACCAAGCTGTTTGTGCCGCACGATGTCTGGCAGACTCGTGGCGTGAAGCTCAAGTCTCTCGACGAAAAGATAGCGAATTGCGATCTCCTTACCGCTGCTCTTGGACGCATTGCGGGCGTTGACACCTACGATGCCGATGCTGTTATGGAAGAGCTGCAAGGCTTCGAAGAGGTCATGGAGAGAGTTCAATCGACGCTCGTCAAGAAGCTCGGGTCGGATGTTGGTGTCCATGGAGCGATGGCCATGTTCAAAGATGCCTCCGTGGGCGGCACCGGTGCCGCGACCCCGACAGCAAGTTCTGACGCGGCCAGTGGTGCTACGGACAAGGCTACGAAATCCAACTCCGGCAAATCGTACCTTTCTTCCTGGCGCAAGCTTCGCAACAAGAGTTCCGGCACACCGCTGTCTTCTGGTGGCCACTCGTCCAAAACTAGCGGGGGTCTTGCCGCCCTGAGCGGTGAACCGCAGACCATGGCTTCGGTTCCCATGACGAGCTGGATTCCGGTCGAGCGCAGAGGCCAGAAGGCCGCGCCAAACCTGAAGAACATGACGTTTGAAGGCCCGCAGAAGGATTACATGGGCAGCATTGCACGCTTGGTGCAAGGCATTGGCATTCTCGGTAAGTTCATTTTTATTTCCGACTGGCTCCTTCGACGGTTGTCTGTCATGTGTTTCAGCTGTGCATGTACCGTGCCGCCGGAACACATGCCTAGACTCGCGTGAAGACCGTCACGCTTATTCCAGCCGCCGGAGCGCTTCCCCGGCTGCTGTTCACAAGCAGGGCTGCCCTGGGCGCATTGCTTACGTTCGCCTGCATGTGCTGCTCAAGCCCTCATTGTTACACATGATGGTCGAACGCGGAGCGGTTCAGGCGATCAGCCTGTAACTCGCTTAAGCACACGTGCGCGACGTGCTTTGTCCCCACACATGCTCTGCAAGCCAGCGGCGATCTGCCCTCAGCCCCGACCCCACTATTCAATATATGCACTTCATCACAACCCCGGTCAACCACGTGCTAATTATCCTGTTCTTCCAGACCAAATCGCCCGCCAAGTCGAGGATCCAGGCCTCAAGCACTCGTCGCAGACGCACGTCGGCCTCGAGCTGAGCATCCGGCACGCGGCCGAGTTCTTCGCCTTTTACATCTGTCGTTTCATCCTTGCCGACCTTGGCCTGCTGATGGACCGGTTCGTGAAGAAGGGTACGGAGTGGGCTCTGGCCTAATGGAAGCCCTCAATGGATACCTCCCAACAAACGCATCTTCGAGGCCGCCACGGCGGGGCCTTCGTGTTTGCTTGCTTCACATTCCTTCAGCCGAACTCCGGCTTGCCTTTTTCTTTTCTTTATGACGTTTCATATACAATCGTTCTGGGAGCGGGAAGGCACGCATGACTAATTTGGAGATGAGGGGTTTCTGGCCAGGCGGTTTTCTTTGATTTGTCGTTCATTCTTGCTTGGTTTTCTTGATTTTCCTAACCCTTTTGGTGCGTTGCGATGATATCCCGAAGGCCCGCTCGTTTCCATGCCGTTTCTTTCCGTGTTTCTGTTTCTGATTTATTGCCGCAATTTTTTCGTTGGTCGACTGCACACATATTTTTCCCTCATCCAAAAGCAGGAAATGGATGAAACTCACCACGACAAACCTGCCCTAAGGGTTTCCTTTGTTGGGGCCTCACCCCTCACCTCTCGGAGGAAGGGAAGGGAGGATAGATGGGGCGGAGGGAGGGGTGGGAAGATAGGAATGAATGAAAATCAAATCTGTTTATGGAAATTTCCGATGCCCAAACCAAGTAAAGAGTCGTTGATATCGTTATTGCAGCCTTGTAGCTTCCCCCGTCGTCGTTCATCAACTCCATCGCTCACGTGCCCGCCCTTGCGCTCATCATCAAAGAAAGCACCCGCGCGATGGGAACCGCATCATGTGAACAGTCGAAGGCCTAGCCCCTTCCTCCCTCCACCTCTTCCAATAGAAAAGCGCAAAGACAAGGGGAAGGAAAACCATCACATGCGAGAACAAAGAGGACAAAAACCGAAAACCCCTGGTCTCTTTTTGCCAGTACAGTCCTTGCCCTACGTTACATCCTCCATCCTCCGTGGCTGCCCACCCAACCCATGTTCGCAGCATACAACATCATGCACCCTCTACGGCGCGTGCAGCTAGCCACTTCGCGCCGGCCGGAGAACCGCAAAGGCCAAGCGCACGAGTTCCGTTCGACTCTCTTTCTCTCTCGATCTCATCCTTCGCTGTCCTGCAGCTCGTATTGCAGCCGTGTGTCGTCGTGTGGCGAGTTTCTTGGGTGGGGATCGTGATAGGGAATCGGGGGGAAAGGTGAGGGGGCATCGAGGGCTTTCCGTTTGAGAGGAGAAGCGAGAGGCGGCCAGCGCCTCAGAAGCAGGTTTTGCTCTGCGATGCCTGCGATGCCTGTGGTCGTGATTTGGTAGGTTTCGGTGGGGTGGCGGGGCGTCGGAGGGGGCGTTGGGCATAATGCAAGGTTCGTGGGTCGTCGTGGATGGGGATTTGCTCGTTTTACTTTTTTTTTCTCTTCTCTTCTCTTGGAAAGTCATGGGAATCGTCGTTGCAGGGTTGGAGGGGCTGAGGAGATTCTTCGTTGGGTCGATGGGATTAGGCGAGTGTTGGCGTTTTGTCAATGAGTTTTGATAGGATGCAGTTTGTCGTTACACCATGCACATGCCATCGTCCGGCAGTGTCCGGCACTGGGGAGGTGTCAAATCTGCATGTTGTTAGGATTCAGGTTTTTCAATCACGCCCGGGGGGTCGTCTTCACTTACGCTGGGATTCGCTGTAGAGTTTGTGGCGGTGGCACTCTCAGCTAGACTTCTTGCTCTGCAGGCTTTTGAGCAATGCCTGCTTGCATTCCTTGTGTCCGCAGGAGACCTGCTGGATGGCTTGGTAGAGTTCGATGTCGTTGGATATGCCTTGCAAGAAGTTGTCGTAAACGACTTTCTGCGAGTCCTTGGAAGAGTTGGCTTTGGGCTTGGATTTGGCCGCGCCGCTGTTGACAACGTAGAGGCAAAGTTCGAGGTCCATGGCCATGATGATGTTTGAGGTATGGCAGTAACTGCTGGGGATAGAATGTTTTAAGTATGTAAGGGTGATAGATTATATATCCTGGAATCCTGGATTGATGAATGCGTCGTAGCGAGATGTTTGAGATTGATTGCAACAAAAACTCCATTCTCGAGCTGGGGATCCAACCTTACCTTATAGACCCGCACTTCTGCCGGAGACGTCTTCGTGTGCTGAGTGAGCGCGAGCAATCTCGTCTACGGTATTCACATTGTCGTCTCGTCAAAGCGCGGAACCAAGCCCTCCTCAGAAACGAAGGCTGCTTCGCGGCCCAACAGCGAGCAGACCCGGGCCCAGGAACCTTGGTTAGCGGTCAAGCAGCACCGTGAGCATCAGCAGTGTGCGTAGATGGCAGCGCGCGAGTGGCCGGCCCGTCGCATACTCTATTTGGGTCATGGACTGGTGGAATGAGGGTCTGGGCACGAGAAGACAGCCGATTTGCAGTCGTCACGAGATTGTCGCTGGCCTTTAGTCTGACAAGCGGGCCGTGCAGCAAACCAACCAGCTGCCAAACGTCAATTGTAGCAGAATTGGGTTTCATCATGGCAGTTGGGATGGTGGGAATATTGTCTACGCGAAGCACACGCGAGCGGCATTCATGCCGGTAGCGCAGACATGCTGCACATGCAGCCTCGCGGTGACCCGTCAGACGTAGGATTCAGTACTACAGTCAGGGAAAGCGTCCATTGTGTCGTCTAACGCGGGTGAGAGACAAACAGCAACTACCTCACCCTTACCCTGTCTGACAGCTGCCTCTTGCCGTGATGCAACCGGGGTTCAGTTGGTATTGCGTTCGCGAGCAAGGGAGACAAGCATTGTTGTCGCAAGGAAGATTCCTATCGCGGTGGCAGTGATGGAGCTCCGTCCAGCCAATCCTCGGTCCTCATACAGCCCGTCAACCTACTCTGGCAAATTTTTTGGCTTCGCTTGCATATGAGCGGATACCGCCATGCATACGTGTACGGTGTCGGCTATAGAGTGTGGACCGCTGATGGCTCAAAATTTCCAAAAATTGGTTGTTCCGAGTCCTCTAGTACTCCACGGCGTGTGCCGCAGCACGCAAAAGTGCTCGTTTGGCAGGAAGCTGAGCTACTACCTACGTTTATGCTTCCGATGGTGTACGTACAACATGTGCTACTTGCTGGAATTCGGTAGCGAGGCAGGGCATGGCTTTTGGCGCTGCACGACGCGGTTGATCTGCAAACGGTTGTGGCTGTGGTCTTTGGCTGGGGAGGGAGATGGCGGCCACATGACAACGGCGGTTTTCGAGAAGCATTCTAGATAGTGGATCGACCAGAAGAGCAGGAAGTAGAGTGAAACGCCATCGCATTCCGAGACGTGGGCTCTCTCGCCGTCCACATAACCAGGTAACAAGAAGCAGACAGAGATAGAGTGGCGTGGCGCAAGTTGAGGTCTACAATAAATGAGGCTCGAGCCGCGGTTGAAACAAATCGCTTAGCCCTCACCTGCGCCTGTGATCAGCCATGCCAGGCATTCCTCTTCGCTTACGTCTGACCATGTGGCCTAGCCGCCTTGCTAGGCAGTTGTACGAGGCATTCGTGCTGAAGGAATGATTGAGTGACATCGTACCTATGCATCGTGAGATCAGGTCTGCCACACTCACAGACGCCACCAACGCCGACTGCAGGCGATGTAGTGGGTGAAACTGCGCGTTACTGGACAAGTGGGACGGCATGCAAGATGAAGGCTAACAACCTCGTAGGGTACAGCGTCGAGATTCACCTCATCAACATGCAGAACAATTGAACTGCTACAATCCAAGTGAGGGCCAGCAGTTCAACGCCATCTTTCGTGTCTCATCTCTGACAAGACCGGTCAGCCCCATATCGACAAGTGTCTCATCATCAGATCCGAGGGGTACAAGTGGCTGGATACATGTACCTCAGGACTTCAGGCTTGGCTTTGGAATGTGCCACGGACTTCACACCTACTGGTGGCAAAATACCTTTTACCCATCTGCCTATATATCAACTCCAAATAACACCGTCAACACCCACGAGCACGATAATAACAACGAGCATAAAGATGCCATCGGAATTCAGGGTTGGATCGTCCGACGGTTCGCTTGCGTGCCGAGGCCCACTGTCTTTAGCGCACCCCTCGCATCGCCTCGTTTCTGCAAGCCCAGAGCCTGTTAGGGCTGGTAGACTCTCGTCTCTCGGACGTAACGCATCCGAAGCCAACACGAGCCACGTATGAACTTGAACAGTAATCGCCGTTTTCAACTGAACATTGGATCGCTGCTTTTGGTCAATTCTCGTCGCCTGTGATGAGTTTGCGATGTAACACTCTCACGGATATGGTACTACAGAGGAGGATCCTTCGGCCATGGCAGTTTTCCGTCTGACCCAAACGGCTTGTCCGCCGAGCGAGCGTTCCGTCTTGGTGAGGTGCTCCGGCAGACCTAAAGTCTCGTGGATTGATCAACAAAGCCTTTACAGTGGGCCTTTGCCCGCCGTCAGCCGATGCTATGGATGCGCCATCATATCCATTGAGACCTATCACTTTCAACCATTTTTCTCGCACTCGCACGACTAGACAGTTTACATATTCGCTGACCAAATTTCTTTCATTCAATCGGTGCTGCGCGAGGGTGCAAAGTCGCAAGTGCCGACATCTCTGAGGCGGTCTGGCTGCCGCAAAATCACGAAGATCGTGGCTCTGAACTTCAAGCCCACATAGCGTCTTCACGACCTCGCTTACCTACGTCCAGCGATCAATATCCAGCAAGTCCGACGCTCAGCGCCGTGATACACGACAGCATTTCCCAGTTCGCTTGCCATCTACGACCGTCCTTTTACCCTGGAGAGCTGTCAGCACTGGCGGCTAATCATTGAAAGGCGGGCTTACTCACGACCTCGGAACCCTGGGGAACGGAAGGTACCGACTAATCCGGACTTGCGACGACGACAAAAACAACGTGTCACCAATTCTTCAATCTCCCTGAAGGCTCTGAACCCCATCTGATCCTCTGGTCTTTTGATCCTGTCCCGAATCAGCTGCTCTCCGCGCAATCCTCGTTTTTCGAGCATTAGTCATCCGGCATATATCCACTAAGCTGAAGCCCTCTATATCCTCTACATTTTAGGCGACAAGACGCGGACAGAGTATGGTGCCCTATCTGGCCTTGGCTTTTGTAGCCCTCGTCGTGGCATATTCCGCATATCTTTACCGATGGTTTCTTATCAATCTCGAGGCGGCGAAGAAATCGGGCCTTCCTTACGTCTGCGCGCCAGTCTATACATTTAACAAAGTGTGGCTGAGTACGCATGTGATTATTCTTCCGGTCCTCAATGCACTGTTGCCGAGATCGTGGATGACATGGGCTGAGTAAGTCTTTCAATCCACAATTTTCCGCTCCATAGGCGAGGGCTGACTGAACATTGTAGTTTCGCCGTTCCAGACTGGGGATGGTTGCACAAGCATGGAGTCTACGAGAAACTCGGTGTCGATGCTTTGATTGTAGTCTCTCCAGAGAAGAACCTCGTGGCAATCGCAGATGCAGATGCTTGCAGTCAGATCACCACTCGTCGAGTTGATTTCCCCAAGCCTATCGATATCTATCGCTCTCTAGATGTTTTTGGTAAGAACGTGGTGTCCACAGAGGGCTCGACATGGCGCCACCACCGCAAGATCACAAGTCCGCCCTTTACGGAGCGCAACAACCGTGTTGTCTGGCAGGAATCTCTACACCAAGCAAAAGCGCTGATGTCTGGATGGATCGGCGCCGAAGAAGAATACAGCAAGCCCGTTTTCGACGTTTCTGACCAGACAATGCGTCTGAGCTTGCATGTCATCTCCCGCGCTGGATTTGATGTTCGCTTGACATGGCCACACGAAGAAGGGACTACTCAGGAAATTCCCGAAGGTCACACTTTATCATTCAAGGACGCGCTCACAACGCTCTTGGACAATCTACTTGTGGTTTTGATCTTTCCAATGTGGATGATGAAGTGGGCACCGAACAAACTCCTAAACGAGACCCATGAAGCCTATACCGAATGGTTCCAGTACATGCGCGAAATGTACCATAACAAGCTCGATGAGGTCAAGAATGGCGAAGCCGGTGATGGTATGGACCTCATGGGAGCTTTAGTCAAGGGCGCAGGAGTGACTGCAGAATCAGACTCGCCTCCAACAAGTCCCGGCGAAACCAAAAAGCCTTCTGGTATCCCTTCGCGTGGCAAAACAACTTTGACTGAAGAGGAGGTCTACGGGAATGCATTCGTCTTCATCCTTGCGGGACATGAGACCGCCGCCAACACTATACACTTTGCTACTCTTTTCCTGGCCATGCACCCTTCCTCGTTGTTCCGCCTTCAGCAAGATCTCGACGCGCAGTTCGGCGACCGTCCGAGCGACACATGGGACTATGACGAAGACCTGCCCAAGCTGTTCGGCAATATGTGCGGCGCCGTCATGAACGAAGAGCTCCGCGTCCTGCCTCCCGTTGTCGGAATTCCGAAGTCAACGCCCGCGAACCAACCGCAGGGTCTCAACATCAACGGCCAACACCACACCATCCCGCAAGACAGTTTCATGAGCTTGAGCACCGCCGGCCTGCACCGCAACCCGAAATACTGGCCTCACACATCCATCGAGGATCTCAACGAGTTCCGCCCGGAGCGCTGGCTCCTGGACGACAACGCAAGCAAAGCTCAACAACAAGAAGCCGCAGCCGCCAAACCTGAAGACGGCCCTGACGCCGACTCGCGCAACGACACGTCTTCATCCCTCTACCGCCCGCCCAAGGGCTCGTTCGTGCCTTTCTCCGACGGCTACCGCAGCTGCATCGGCAAGCGTTTCGCCCAGATTGAAATTCTGGCCGTTTTGGCGGTCATGTTCAAAACGTGGTCCGTCGAGCTCGACGTCAGCATGTTCCTGAAAGAGGGCGAGACCGAGGACACGCTAAGCGACGAGAGGAAGAAGGAGGTGTGGAAGCTCGCGGACGAGAGGACCAGGGACTTGATCCAGAATGGTCTGGGCACCATTGTCACCATTCAGATGCGCAAGGGTAAGGTGCCCGTGAGGTTTGTCAAGAGAGGCAGCGAGCGCTTCGCTCATGTCACCGGAAAGTGAGAGGGTGGGGCAAAAAATTTCTTTCGTTCAATTGATGATTTTCCTTCGCTTCTACACAGATTGGGCTGGCTATCTCTTGCCTGCATGCCGCATTGCATTGGATGAGGACGTATTTTTCTTTCTATCACACAACGAAGGGACGGCAAGCCGTTTATTTTGGAAGCATTGGAGATGATTATATTGCGCAAGCAATCCCTGGACAAAAGTGTAAATACGGGCATTCTTTACATACTTTCAGACAAAACCCGACATTCATTTCATCGAGCAGAAAAATTCCGTGGTCCCAAAGATTCCTTGTCTGGGTTTTACACGTCCACGTATGTGAATCCCTCGCTTCTTTACTCCTTAGCGAAATAAGGGTGTTGCAATGCCTGATGAGCTTCAATCAGTAATGCAAACTAAGACTTGAGAGCGAGAAGGCCCAGAACGTACCTCATCTGCAATGAGCCTTTTACCGCTCTCGTACACGACCAGACCGCTGATCAGATCTAATTCTTCTTGTTGAAGATCGGGCAAGATCTCCGACCAAGCTTTGCTCGGATACGTGGTGAATTTCATCTTGCCCCAGTCTGGTAGTGTTGCGGCTTCCTGTGCGAAAAAAATCATCAGTTCCGTTTGCTCAGGGAATTAGCTCGTTCGCGGCTTGACTTCGAGAGAATTGGTCTTCATGAGTGGAGGCAGGAGTATGCCATGACTCACCGGCCAAACATTCAAATTCGGCGTCCCCAGCGTCTCAAAGATACTCTTGATGAGCGCCAACTCACTCCCCAAATCGCCAGAATCAAACAGCGTCTTGTTCCCCAAGCAAAGCACTTGAGCCGCCACGCACCCCGCCGCCCACATGTCGAGTTTGGTCCCGTAATTTTGCTTCCCGAAGAGCAGTTCCGGCGGTCTGTAGCTCGTGGTGCCGACTTCGAGGTGTTTTGCATCGGTTGGTTCGGAAGCGGAGTCTGAGCCAGACCATGCGATGCCGAAGTCGGTTATGTATGCTGGACCGTGGAGGGCTGGGAGGAGGATGTTGGAGGGTTTTATGTCGCGGTGGATTATTCCCAGGGTGTGCAGGTGTGCAAGGCCTTTGAAGAGATCGTGGAGGATTGTTCGTTTTGTGGATGGCGGGAGAATGCTGCGCTGGAGCATGGTGCCGAGATCATACGGCATGAAGGGAAACACAAGCACGAAGCGATCGCCTTGCTGGGTGAAAGTTTCGGTGAGTTTGATGATGTTTTGGCCTTTCGCGGCGGTCAGAATGCGAGCTTCTCTGACCGAGTCGTGGGGTGCTGTCATCATGGATGGTGTTGTTACTTTCAGGGCCACGACTTGGTTGGATTCTGGGTCTTTGGCTTGGAAGATGTCGGAGAAAAGCCCATCTTTCCAGTGGTGAGCGTTGGTGTAGCGGCCGATTTGAGCGCCGTGTTCTGGTAGGTTTGGAGCGATGTGTTCTGCCGGGTGCTGGTCTTGAGGCTGCCCTGCTTTGACTGCGGCTATCAAAAAGCCAATTGACTTTGCACATAGCTGGTGATACTCGGGCTGGGAGAGATGATCAGAAGCAGGCTAGCATGACCGGTACAGTGAACATCTTACCAAGGTCAAGGCATTCTTCCGAGCTTCTGCTTCCTCGCACTTGGCGTACTTGGTTGCTTCTGTTGGTCCGCAATCAGGATTTGCCTCTTTGTACGCTTCCGTACTGGTCATTGTTAGCTGATGTGAATGTCTTCTCGACATGTATTCAGACACTCACTTGCATTTTCGAAGTAACAGACAATCGATCGGAGAATGACAATTCTTTTCGCCAATCTGTTTGATCCGCCATGTCTGCAATTCACCTATGCTTTTTTTCCTTTCTTGTCTTGTGATATAGATGGCACTGAGACGTTAGAATAGATGTGGTTCTGAGATTGCAGCCTGAGGCACTCCATAGACCTCGTCATACGCAACTGCCTGCAACGCGACCTCCGCTGGCTGGCTGGAGCTATCTCATAGCAAGCAACGACACCTCATCATCCGCCAAACGCAACACCACCGCCATCACCATTTCTCTCACGACCTGCTTGATTCCACAATACCGCACCTCACCCCAATAAACCACCACAACCCACCAGCAAGATGGATGCGCTCGTAGCGCAGCACTCGCGCCCTCAGCACGCCGCCGAAGGCTACTCCCAAGATGAGCTCCAACAACAGATGTCCGCCGACCTCGCACAGCCGCTGTCATTACAGTTTGCGCTCCCACCCACTGCCTCTCCCTCACAATGGCTGCGCGCCATGACCGACGACCACTCCAACCCGCAGTGTCCCATCAAGATCGCCCACGGCACCACCACCCTCGCCTTCCGCCACAAGGGCGGCATCGTCGTCGCTACAGATTCGAGAGCGACGGCCGGTGACTGGATCGCCAGTCAGACGGTCAAGAAGGTCATCGAGATCAACAGCTGCTTGTTGGGTACCATGGCCGGCGGTGCTGCTGTACGTCCACCTTTCCCTGCCTGCTGCTGCAATGAAGACCACTCACTGACGAAACCCCCAAACAGGACTGCCAATACTGGCTCGCCTACCTGGGCATGCAATGCCGCCTGCACGAACTCCGCCACAAACGCCGCATCACCGTTGCCGCCGCTTCCAAGCTCCTCGCCAACCTCGTCTACAGCTACAAAGGCATGGGCCTGTCGATGGGCACGATGTGCGCGGGCGTGACGCCCTCCGAAGGCCCGGCGCTGTACTACATCGACTCCGATGGCACGCGCCTAGCCGGCAACCTGTTCTGCGTGGGGTCGGGGCAGACGTTCGCGTACGGCGTGCTGGACGCCGAGTACCACTACGACCTGGAAGACGAGGAGGCGCTGGAGCTGGGCAAGAGGAGTATTTTGGCCGCGACGCACAGGGACGCTTTCTCCGGTGGTTATATCAATTTGTACCATGTTAAGGAGGACGGATGGGTTAAGCATGGCTTCATGGACACCAACCCGATTTTCTGGGAGACCAAGTTGAAGAAGGGCGAGTTCAGTAATGTCACTGCTACGATGGATTAAGATGGTGCTGAGTTGGTCGGGTGGTTTGGGGACGACAAATACTGCGCGGGCGTGGGAAAGCGCTCGTGAGTGTAATTCTAAAGGCATGTGTTTCATACTAGCTAGATGGGCTTGCAGGCTGCCCGGCAATTACATGCATTTTCAATCTGGGTTGGATTGATAGGCTCCATTCGATGGTCTGACTGCTACTGAATGTTCTCAATGCACACCGTCATTGACGAGCCGCTGACCGTGGCCATTGATTAGGTCTTCTTGGATTAATTCCCTTTGCGGGAAAACAAAAGCGCGACCCTCAGCCCGAAATATTCCAGGTGTGTCTTTTTTTATGCAATAGCGTGGAACAGGAATCATTTTGGCCAAGCCGACACTTCATGACAACCTTTGACCTCGTGACTCTAGACCACACAGATCTTAGACCTCCCAACTAACTTCTCTCTCGAGCAGAGAATTCATTGACAATGTCGCGGCCGTCATGATCTTCTTCCTCTCCCTCGGAGGCTCGGCTCAACAATTGGCCGTCCTCACCCGACGATCGTCGCCTCGCCCCTCCCGGCAGCCTCCAAGGCTCCAAAACAAAACGTCCAAAACTCAATGCTCCCCACCTCCATTCGACCAAAGTCCTCCGGCGAAGCCCTCATGTTGATCCTCAGCATCGCCTTCGCGAACCTCACGAGCTCCGTGTCCAGCCCGCGCTTGAGATCCCACACCGTCTGGCGCACCAGCTCCTGCTGCGTGAGCTGCTGCAAAACGCCGCCCGCGCCCACACGCACACGCGGGCCGGTGGGAGGCTGCGAGGTGAGGTCTGCGTCGAAGCGGTCCGTGAGGAGTTTGCAGTGCGCTTCGATCGTGCAGTTGAGCGTGGTCTGCGCGGTGAGGAAGCCGATGCGGTGGAAAGTGACGTTTGTGACTTGGCGCGAGCGGCGGAGGTCCAGGGGCAGCGCGGTGAGGGTTTCGGCCGGGGAGGCGAAGTCGTCGGTTTTGACGCGGAAGACGCAGGATTTGAAGCGCGGGAAGGGACGCGGGATCATGAGGTCGAGGTAGGCCATGAGGACTGAGTGGGTTGGTTTGGGTTGCGGGGTTTTGGGGGGCTTGGAGGAGGCGGGTTGGCGTGGGCTGAATTCGATTATGATGTTTTCGGCGAAGGAGAGGTCGCTGCGCAGCGGGGAGGGGGGTTTGAGGTTGAGGAGTTTTTGATCTTGGATGTGGGTGCGGAAGTTGATGGTGTTGTGTTTGTAGAAGAGGGGGATGGCTTCAAGGTAGACTTTCTTGGAGACCAGGAGGAGGGAGGTGTTGACTTGTTGACGAGAAGGGGTAGAAGGCGGCTGGGGATCCGTTGGAGAGGTTGTGGTTGAGTTTGATTTGGCGGCTTTCTTGTCGGTTCTGGTCGACGCCGGTTTCTTTCTTGACGAAGGGCTTGAGCCCTGTGACGTGGTAGAATGGAGTCTCAAAGGTGAGAGCGTACTCGTAGATGCGGCAGCGGGTCTCGGGCGCGAGCTTGTCGAGGAACGGAGAGGCCATCTTGTTTGCTGACGAGTTGCGAGCTTTTAGGTTGATAAAATGAGAGTGGAGGAAGTTTGGATCGCAGAGTCGAGCAATTGGTTTGAGTGTTTTTATCTTCGCGCTGTCGATTGGAGCAAGTAAATGACCAAGGATCTGCAGCGACCCGAGACGTGATTGTATGTGATAGCGGCCGACCGAGCTCAAACGTCGTCCAATTGTAAGTGAAATTGAAAGGCGAAGCTGCTGACTTCTGTTGTCGGCGGTGAATGCGAGAGGGTATGAAGTTGCGTACGAGAACTTGAGAAGCAAAGCTTCTGTTGCAAGTGTATAGACGGGAGGAATGTTGATGCTGCTGTAGTAGAATTCCCGAGAAGAGAGAGTGCCGAAGTGATGGAGTCGATGAGAAGTGCAGATGCAGTGACCCAGAGAGCGAAGTTGCTGTCAAATGTGCGAAGTTGAAAGGACAGTGAAGTTTGGAAGAAAGGGGGAACAGGAACAGAAAGAAGCGCTGCGAAGTTCTTAACTCAGTGAAGACGGAAGTAGTATGAGATGGTATGACTTCACGACGAGGTGTTCTTCGAACATGTGAAGTCAGTCAAGTCAAGCCAGCCAAAAAGAAGCATGTGACAGCGCCTCAAACTTCACTTCACTTCACAGCTTAGCAACACCAGAGCCCAGCGGGCATCATCTGCAACCCAGAGACAGGCGACTTTTGTAAAGACAGCATTAATTCAATTAACGATTTCGTTATCTTCCTACACTCATCAAGCGAGCCAAATACTCAAAAGGAAAAACCAAGAAAACCATATTGGGTATCAGGAAAAGGAAATAACGAACGAAACAAACGAAAGACCATTCTTCCCTCCTTTCCCTCCCTCCTGCGTCGATCCTTACTCGTGACAGAAGCCAACCTCCCCCACAATGCCCCTCAACCACACCGTGTCAAGATATCATCGCCATCGCTTAGATGTTCTCGACAACGCTGGAGTTGATGGTGTTCTGGAACTGCGGGTTGCCGCTGAACTCGTCCGCGCGGCCGCCGGAGCGCTGGCTCTGCAGCGTGGCGCCGGGGCTGGAGGAGCTGGGGAAGGCGCCGTAGGAGCTGGGCCCTTCGCCGACGGACTCGAGTTGCTGCTGCTGGATGGCGCCGCCGGGCTGCTGCATCGGTGGCGCGGGCATGAAGACCACTTTGCTGTTGGCTTGCTTGGCCATTTGCTGCATGGCTTCGAGGTATCTGAGGGAGGAAGAGTTAGCTTTGAGATCGTTCTATGCGAGCGGGGGGATAAGGGCGTGTCACGTACCTGATCTGCATGGCAGGAGCGCTGCTGAGGATGTCGGCGGCCTGGCGCATGAGTTTGGCAGACTCGACCTCGGCGCGGGCGGAGATGACCTTGGCCTCGCCCGTACGCTTGCTCTGGGCCGCCATGGACAGGGAGTCTTGTAGGTCCTGGCTGAAGATGATGTCCTTGATGAGCATGGACTCGACGTTGGCGCCCCAGCCGGCGGCCGTCTCCTCGATGATCTCGCGGATCGACTGGGCGATCTCCTCGCGACGCTCGATCACGTCTTGCAGCACGCGCGCGCCGATCACGTGGCGGAGCGTGGTTTGCGTGCGCTCCACGAGCGCCTGGCGGATGTTGGAGATTCCGAAGGCGGCTTTGTGGGGGGAGGTGATGTGGTAGTAGATGACGGAGGTGAGGGTCAGGTTGACGTTGTCTTTGGTCATGCAGACCTGCTTGGGGACCTCTGAGGGTGAGAGTTAGCGAAATGTGTCTGCAATGATAGGAGGGTTGAGCGCATTGTGGAACTTACCAACAATCTGGATCTTGACATCGACCTGCACCAGCGACTCGGAGAGCGGGTTGATCTTGACAAGACCGGGGTCGACAGCGCGCGCAAAGCGACCGAACTTGGTGACGAGACCGACATTGCCCTGGTCGACGGGCTTGTAAGGGTTGGGGCAGCAGATGCAGCAAGGCACGGCACCGAGGGTTCCGATAAGCGAGCCGAGAGTGTTGATCATACCACCATACCAGCCGGTGTTGGAGGCATCCTCGGTGTCGGCTTTGATGACTTGGGCGTAGGAGGGCTGGAGGTCCTCACGGCGCGGAGGCTGCACCTGGACGATGGGGTCGTTGGGGCCTCGTGTCGGGCCTGCGTGGGAGGAGACGTCGCCGTTGGACGACCTCTTGACGGTGTCGCCGTTGGTCTGAGGGAGGCTCATTGTGGCGATTGGGAGTGTTTGTTGATGTTGGCGCTGTTGTTTACGATAATGATTGAAGGTGCTGAGTGATGGATGGTGTTGCGACTCGCGATAGTAAAGAGACACTCAATACAATAACGAGAATGGTACTGAGACTGATAAGTTTACCACAGAATGCGAGGAGGGAGTAGCTGTCATTCATATACCTAACAATTACATCCTTCAATCATCGATCCCTTGCACGTCAGACAAGAGCGACCGCAGCTTGGCTGTGCAGCCGCTACCTCACCCACGGGCCGGCGCATGCTTCCAAACCCCCACAATTCAAGTCTCGTGATGGACCATACCTTCTCCCAATCGAGCCAACCCTGCGAATTGGAGGCACAGCTTCACGTCGCGAAGTCGCAAAGCCTCAATTTCCTCCCTCGAAGGATTCACTCGCGCTCCGTTAGTGCTACAGCACCCATGCCGGCTACCGTGCCGCCTTGATCGCCCAGCAACAAGGGCCATCGTGTCATGGGGCGCGAGTTGGTTGCTGCGCGCATGGTCCGAAGTTTATTACTCTCTACCACTACTGAGCGCGTGCTATCTGTCGCATTTTTTGATTTTAATTTAGTCTTTCACAGCCTCGTAAGGCGGAGCGATGTGTCCCGAGCTTGTTGCTCGCGAAGTGGACTTGAAGGATTGAGAGAGACACGAATTCACGACAATCATCTGTCTGTGGCAGTTTTCGTCCTCCTCTTGCTCTTGTAAACCTATAACATTGCCTATTTCTGAACGGCCCTACCATGCCGATTGCCATGTGCCCCTATGCCCTTGGCGCTGTCATGGACATCAGCGAAGAGAAGACGCCGAGATTCTACCCCTCCGACACTTCTTGGGTGTTGCTGTGGGCTGTATACCTGTACTGAGGCATTCTCACCAATAGGCTGTGTTGATGGACTGGACTGGTGATTCAACGACATGATGCCTGCTAATAGTTCTGCCAAAGTCGGCAGTGGCGCATCTCGCAATCGCATACTGCGCTGTCCGTACCCGTGTACTGTGTCGTATCAAAAACACCCGCAAGCTTGACAGGCGAGAGCCTACTGTAAACGGCCGCGGGTCAGTACCTAAAATTCATCACCAAAATCTCTCTCGCGCAACCAGTAGTTGCGAGGCTCTCTCAGAGCCTCAGTCGGCTCTTCATCAAAAATAACAATCAAGGTCCTCCTCCTCGGATAAGTCGGCCTCTTCAATGACGATACTTCGCAGCTAAGGGCTCGCTTGTGCCCCACTGCATTCTGGGGAAGTGAAAGTCAAAACTTGAACCAAACACAACCCATCCTGAGCCATCCACCGAGAGACTGGATGAAGATCCTCAGGCTCTCTGTGTGTACCTGCCCTTACCTTGCCGTTTCTTCCATGGAGCTTCTCTTGCATGAAGGGTGGGTTGGAGGATTGAGGCGCAGTCAATCCTGGATGGGTTAGTGAGGGTGGTGTGGGTAGGTATGTATGCTCGTGTGCATGTAGCACAGCCCTGCGCCTTGTTGCTCCACTCCTGTGATAGGTGAGGTATCACCTCATGAGAGGCATGGGGATGTGGATGGGCGATTGGGGATTGGGGCTTAGAGGAGTCACATGCTCGAGTTGCGGTCGACTCCTCCAAGCGCAAAGGCAGGATACGGATACGCGGTATTCGATGGCAGTTCATACGCGCTTTTTTTTTTTTGGTTGAACCACGTAGCAGGAGTTCCTCCGAGAGTGATGAATAGGCTCTTGGTATCGAGATGCGATTTACACACCTGCTCGGACGGTCATGCTCCAGACTTGGGGCTTCTATTGGTGGGACAGAACATTCCTCCAACGCAATATCGTGTCTGTGGATCGTCTCGAGACTTCGCTCTCCGCCCTCTATGGATTGCCGTGATCACGCATTAAGAGTATGCATCGCACTCGGCCTCTCATTTGGACGAAGGCAAGACTCCGCAATGGATGGCATTTGAGTTCCAGGATTTAGTGTTCGTGAAGAGTATATGTAGGGCTGGATGGGAGATACGTGAGATTTGAAGGAATGGGTGACCGGATACCTAAGCACATGTCAAGCTCGCCAGCAATGCAAATGCAACGTCCGACCTCTGACTATGAACACGAGAGTCTTGACCGTGTCTTTTGGGTACTTCTAAATTCTCGAGATACGTTTGCACTCCACTCCTCTCAAGAGCAGCAGATCCATCTTGATATTCTGAAGAAGGGGATATTAGCGCACATGTGACGGGGGACGATATCTTTCCTAACCACCATCCCTGACGCTAGCACGCTGTTCTAGATACACTGAAGCTCGTGGATAGTCGCACAAGTGCTACGGAGATATCCTTTCTGCGCTCGATTTCTCTCCGCGCCTAAGAGCTTCTACCTTTGCCTCTTCGGCGCAGCCCAGCCATGCAATTCCAAGCGCCCATCGCCCAACACCAACACTTTGCGAAACCCGAGACCATGTCAATCCCAACAAAGCTTTGCCGTGATCAAAACGCAATCAAAGCAGCACTTCCACCTCCCATCAAGCGACCTGCAACCCCCGCAAACGTGACAACGCAGCAGCGACCTCAAACCTCCTAACAGCGACCAAATCGCCCCCGGTCAGCGAAGGCGGCATGCTCGCGTCGAGGTTGATTTCCCGCTCCAGCGTGTCGAGGAGGGTGTTGAAATCGACTCTGTATCAGAAAAAAAATCACAATTAGCAAAAATCCAAACTCCCCATCCAACAATACAAAAGAGTTCGAAGAAAACTTACGCCTGTCCGCCCGTCGCCTTGATGAACCTCTGCACCGCGGCGGCGATCATCCTCGCCTGCCCGACTTCGACGACCTGGTCGAGGCCCTGCAGGTCAATCCCCTGCGGAGCCTGCGAGGGGTCGCTGACGGGGTTTTTGATGGCGGTCTTGATGTTGATGAAAGACTTGCTGGTAGCGTAGGGGGAAATTTCACCACCTGGCACGCGAACCTGCACGCTCCTCGCCGGCAGGGAGCCGTACGATTCGTCCTGCGCGACGGCGCTGGGGAATTGGCGCAGCACGTCTTGCACTTTGGAGGTGATCAGGCGCGGCACGTAGTAGTCCATTGCGATGACGTGGTCGGCGACACTGAGCCAGTCGCCCAGTCCGCCGACGACCATGATGGTGCTGACGCCTTGCTGGGCGTGCAGGGCGCGGACTTTGCTGACGAGTGGAGTGATGGGTTCGTTCTGGATGAGGGCTTGCATGCGCGCGTCGCGCACGAGGAGGTTGGTGGCGCTGGAGTCCTCGTCGATGAGCAGGGATTTGCTGCCGGCTTCCAGCGCTTCTTGGATGTTGGCCGCCATGGAGGTGGAGCCGGAGGCGTCATCGGTTGAGAAGCGTTTGGGGTCTTTGCCGCCAGGGAGTGTGGAGATGAAGGGGCTAATGTCAGTGCTCTCGACCGGGCGACCGTCTTCGGCGCGGATTTTGACGGCGGTTGGGTCGGTGACGATGCGTTCGCGGCCGTCGGAGGGGATGTGGTCGTAGACGCCTAGTTCGAGCGCTTCCAGGAGGGTGGACTTGCCGTGGAAGCCTCCACCGGTGAGGAGTGTGATGCCTTTGGGGATTCTCATGCCGGAGACTTCGATGCCATCGGTTTGGGTCAGTGTGACTGAGAGCTCAGGCGGAGATTGGAATGGGACGACATCTGTGCTAAGCATTGGGGTTGCGGACGCGCCGGAAGAGCGAGGCAGGATGGAGCCATTGGCGACGAAAGCGATGAGGCCCTTTGCGCTGAGCTGTTGGCGGAGATGGTGCTGGTTCTCGACGGAGGAGATGTGGAGAGCAAGCTTTTCCTCGTCGAGGTTTTCGTGAAGAAGGGTGTTCCTGATCAACTCAACCAGGTTCACAGCAAGAATTTGGTGGGCTTGTTGACCGAGAACAGTCCTTCCAGCTGCAGGCAAAGCGACAGTGAACCGCAACTCGATCGTCTCATCGCCGCTGATGATTGCACTCGTCCGTGGGAGCACTTCTTGCCCAGGAGCGTTGATGTTGAATGCACCACCTTTGGGAGAGCTCCAGCCGCCGTTGCCACCGCCGACGTTCTTGTCGAGGTGCTTGTCGCGAATGATCGAAGCAGTGACTCTTGTCACGAAGTCGCAGAGCGCGATCCGGCGAATCTCATGCTCGAAGTATTGTGATGGAAACCCCGTCTGGCCCAACGGCATCACTGCCCGCACGCGGGATGGCGCGGCGTATGCATCTCCCTGGACGTGATCGACAGCGAGGGAGAAGGATGGGCCAGTGGTGTGTTCATATCGTCCGAGCAGTCTTTTGTAAGCACCTGTGAGGGCGATTAGCAGGAATATGTGAAATGTATTATCGTCAATCCATCTTCGTTTGCGGTCTGTCAAACAGACGACACTACGTCATCGCCATTGAAAACTTCGAGCATGTCAAGTGGCACACATACCGTACTGCTGGCCGTCGATGGACCTCAAGTCACGGTGCAACTCATCCCAATCGCGCGGCCCTGCATTTCGCGTAGCACCGGCAGGCTCGGTTGCGTTGTTGGCGTGATGATGGTCTCCCCGGCCTCGTCCGCCGCCACCGTACTTATTCTTGTAGTAAGCTCCCCGGGAGCCGCCGCCACGTGGTCTGCCTGTCTTCAAGTGGTTAGTGATGTGGGAATGGGAGTGAAGGCTTCGAAAGGAGAGCTTGTGCAGCACGTCCATACCAGTCATGCTGTTGAGTAGAATCACTCCGGTCTGTCAGCGCCGTCAATCTAATTAGATTGGCTGCAGCATGAACGACACGACGATTCTCTTGCCTGTCGTTTGACACGATCGAGCATGTGGAACGGGCGCAGGACTAGCGGAGGATCTAAGTGGAGGCCCTAACGCCTCAGCCGACGGCTAGCGCGAGTTGGATTCCCGGCAGCAGGCGAAAACTCCTCTCCCCTTCCACGGCGCAAGCAGTGAGTGAGTAGTGAGCGAGTGAGTAGTAGTCAGTCTCTGCCTGCACCACCCCGAGCACCCCTAATCTGAGCTACAGAACCGCCGTTTGCCCTGACTCGTCCAATCATCGACCCGTCCGTTGATTATTACGCCACACACACTCACCGCAGCCCAGCCTGTGAGCCGGTGAGCCTGTCGTGTCCGTCGTGGCCTGTATAGGGCGAATAATAACCCAGAAGAGAGGCCGGCCCAAGGCACACCAGAATCATGAGCCAGTTAGAAACGCCTTTCCATCCGGGCCCTTTCGCCGCCCAGCACCAGCATCAGCATCATCAGCAACAGCAGCAGCATCCTCAGCAGCATCTCCCTCACCAGCCTCAGCACCAGCAGCACCAGCAACTGGCCGCGGACTATCATCATCAAACCGCCTTCCCCCAAGCGACCTCCTCGCCCCAGCCATCCTCCTCCTCCTCCTCCTCCGCTGCCGCATCATCGCACCAGCAGCAAGCTTTCGCGCCCGCACCCTATCCCGGTCAGGCTCTTGCGAACTCCCATCCCAGACCGCCGCCTCCACCCTTCCACGATGGCCTTATGCACCAGCCAAACCACTTCTCTCCCGCCGCCTCCTTTGCCGGTGAGTTCACCTTGTCCCCGACTTCACCTCTCTCGCCTCTCCCACTTATTACCCTGCCCTGCCCTGTCCTTCCCTAACCCCATATCTCCATCAATCCCCCGTGACTTCACTACTCCAGTGCCGTCTCTTCCCGGCACCTCACCGCCATGCCCTCTCCATCCTCCCTCATGCTGACGCTCGTCATGCACCAGGCCAGCAGTTCACCTCGGCACCATACGCCCAGAACGTGACATCAACCAGTGCTACACCTACTCCGCCCTTGCAGCAGCCATCTGGCCTGAGGCACAGCGCATCGCCGCAGCAGCTTAACTCGCCGTACGCGCAACCCCAACACCACTTCCAACAGCAGCAACAGTCGCAACCGCTGCAGGCCAAGCAGCAAACGCCGCCGACCAAGTACCCAATGGCGGCACCACCTCTGCCTCAGACTCCCGCCGCTGCACAGCAGGCTGGCGCCGGCACCGCTGCCTCACCACATGCACCCCAGTCACCAGGCACGCAAGCACGTGAGCAAAAGCGGGTCGAGCTACTGCTGGAGATCAACGGCGAACTTCTCCAAGAGATCAACAGCCTGCAAGCCCAAGGCCGCGGCGGCGCCATGAACCCACAACATCAGCTGCAACTGCGCGCCCTCAACATGGATGAATCCATGGCCGCAGAGGAATACATCCAATGCCTGCGTCGCGTGCAAGCCAACCTCGCCTACCTCGCGCCCCGAGCCGACGTGCACCAAGCGCAAAAAGCGCCTCCAGGTCCCGCACACATGAGCCCCCCGGCGCACATGCCCCAACTCCAGCCGAAATACGAACAACTGCGCGAGCTCTTCCCCGGCTGGCCAGGCCTCGACAACCGCATGGCGCAGAACGCCGCTGGATCCCCTCGCACCACCCAACAACCGAACCAGATGGTCCCTCCGCAGATGAATCCCCAAATGAACAACCCTCAAATGAATCCTCCTCAGATGAACCCGCAAGTGAACCAGCAAATGAACCCCATGAACGGCATGAACCCTCAAACATTCGCAGCGCCACCCATGGCGCAATAATCAGCAGCATGGCACGCAACGCTTCCGGCATCTCTTGTACACAAACAAATCCACGGCGCATTGATGTACGGAGATTGGCAACATTTTTTCCCCATTTTCTTTCTCCGGGATTTTCGCAAAATTTCCATTTTGTTTACAGAAGAAAATCACATCATCACGGTTTTTCGTTGGGTTCTGGCTCGGTTCGGCTGTCTTTGGGAAGGGTTCTCTGCTATTCGTCTTCTTTTCCGTTTCTTCATGTCTTCGAGTTTGGCTGGGCGAAGGCTGTTTCCCACTCAAAAACTCTTCTCGCCTCGTGTGCTGTATGTACTATACCCTGCGGCACTTGCGCTGCTTTATCTTTTGTATTAATTACGATTTTGATCTAAAGTTTCAGAGTTGAAACATCTCATTGCTTTTTTTTTTTTTCTCCTTTCTTTTCCGCAACATCAAATTGAGGCGAGGTGTGATGGGACAGATGAAGGGAGGTCGGCTTTTAAGCTGAGACGTGGGACTGAAGGGAGGTCAGAGTGGAAGAGTGAGGCGAAACACGAGTGAGGTTGAGAATCAAGGTGATGGGAACAAGTGAGTCTGACATGCCCACTATGACTGATTGACTGACTGACTGACTGATTCAATTAGAGTACCCCCGAAACGCCTTGCTAATCTCATCATGGGGGTATCTTCGTCCTTCGTATGTTCAGGGATTGCCTGATGGAGGAGAGAAAAAAAAAGAAATCAAAAGCAAACGCAAAGAACAATTCACCCCTGTCTCAAGCTTCACTCCCCTTTCTTGCGCACTTGTGTTGTCGCCTGTGAGTCGATGCTGACGATTTGACGGGAGAGAACAGTCCCCTTGCCGCACGCCACCCATCGCAACGCCAACAACTCACTGCTTGACATAGCCATAGTCGAACTGCACCTCGGCCTCGTCGATCAACTTCGCCAGGCGGGAAGTGTAGTGCTGCACGACCGAGTAGCGCGGGTCCTTGGCGTGCTCGTCGCGCGCCAGCATCGCCATGCGCGCCAGCGCGCGCATCACGTCTTCCTCGGCCACCAGCGCCCAGGAGCTGTGCTCGAAGACTGGAGGGTGGTTAGCGCGGGCGGCTGCGGTCCCGGTGGTGAGGACTTCGCTCAAGCGCGTCGGCGTCGCAGAGCGGTCTGCCGGAGGCTTGCTTAGTGGGGCTCTCGAGGGGCGGGGGCCGAAGGGGAGGGGGAGGGGCGGGGTTTGGAGGGCTGCGCGCTGAGCGTGCGGCTTTCGCGCGCGCTGGAGCGCTGGTGCGGCTTACCTTCTTCGGTGTCGGTGGAGGGGGACGGTTTGACGGTGGTAGTGGTGCGGCGGGCGCGGTTGGTGGAGGCAGACGCCGTGTTCGGCGGCGAAGACGGCGGGGTGGCGATCGCGAGGCGCTCGGTGAGCGTGTCCAGGCTGGCGAAGCTGCGGTCGCTGGCGCCGGCGTGCTCGAGCGCGTCGCCGGCCACGGACATGGTGGCGGGCGTGTTGCGCGGAGCGTTCGGGTAGTTGAGGGACGGGGTGGAGGAGACCATGGAGACGGTCGTGGCGACGGTCTCGTTGCTGGCGGAGCGCTTGAGGCGGTTGCTCGTGGCGACAGTGAGCGGGGTCTCTGGCGACGCTGGGCGTGTTAGTTGTGTGTGCTTTGGGGGAGAGGGAGGAGAGTGGGAGGTGCTCACTGTAGCCGCTGCGGTGGCCGTCTTGCTTGTTGTCCATGGTGTTGGAGGTTGGATGTGGGTTTGTTTTGGGGATGTTTGTGGGATGTGGCGGGGAATTTGTGGGTGTGTGGGAGCAAGTGAGGTTGAGAATTTGGGGAACTTTTGAGGGGGTTGTTTTCACATGCCTGCGGTTGTGAGCGGGATAGTCATGTGAAGGACTCTACGCACGCTGCGAAGGACGTCATTGCTGGTGGGAAGAGAGCATTAGATGTGAATATGTCCTGCTCGTGTCATTGTCACGGGTTCGTTTTCACGATTTGCCATTGCTCCGGCAACGCCAGACATACGAGCGGTGAATGAGCACATGTAGTCACTACAACATAGTTTGCGGAATGGAAGATGTGCCGGCCTTCAATGTTATGGCTGAACCATTGACGGCTGTTATTATAGATCTACCCATTCTCTATGGCCCTCCAGGCTGCGCCTCCATCCGTACAGCATTCGCCCGTGAGCGCATCTCGTTCGAGCATCCTGAAGGAGTTCGAAAGACCGAAGTGGACGACGGCATATCATGCTGCGAGATCCCAGCCGCCTGAGCGGACCGCTCTTCAGCGATGCAATCCTTCCCGTTCCTTGCTGCCATTTTCGCCCGCGACCAAGGCGTGAGGTTGTAGTAACCTCCCGCAGCAAAGACGCCAATCCAGAGCGCAAGCTCAACACCGTAGATGACAAGCCCAAGCACATCGAGCGAGGGTTGGAAGATGACGGAAATCAACGAGGTCAAGTCTCCCAAGGCATCAATTCCAACAAACAAGAAAGAGATACCTCGTACAGTACGGTACTTGTAGATGTCCCAATAGTGGCGCAAAACTCCCAAAGCAAGGAACACAGCCGCCAGCACAGCCATCAGAGTGACAGGCCATTCTGTTCCTCTCTGCTTGCCGAGTCTCAACGCGAAGATGAGACCGACTTCGATGCCCGCCATGAGGCTTCCGATGGGTACGACGACCGCTAGAGCTTTCGTCACGCTCCATTTGTGCTCGTAGTAGTAGCATTGGATCCAGGTCACGAGGCTGAGGAAGGCGAGCATCTGCGGTTGCACTTGTAGCGCGATATTGAATTGCTCGACTATCGTGTAGACTCCTAGAGGAACCCCAGCCCAGGCCCAGAGCATCATCTGCAAGTTGTGTTAGCATTCGTACTCTGGATAGTTCGCGGGCTTGTACCATTGAAGGTTGTAGTCCTGTGGCATTGTGTCGTCGATAATTCACGACGATCTGCGGAATGAGCTGGATTGACCAGAAGACGGCTCCAAGGGTCCCAAGCACATTTGCGGCAATTGGAACGTCCATGTCAATTTAGAACAATCTCGATGATAAATTTACAAATGCACAGTGGGTGTCTTATCATCAATGAAGAAACCACGATAATGTAGGACAGACGACGTCGTCTCAGCAGTTCTCACAGATCTCCAGGCGCACCTCACTCATCGTTATCGATAAGGGACGCCATTCCGGTTTGGTTGAATAGGCGCGCACGGTGCAGAGTGACATACGAATACTTCAAGGCTCCAAGAACTCCTCAGTAAATCGAAACATCTATCACGTTAGGATGTCAACCATGTCAACCATAGACAGTAGGTCTATGAAGCAATCCAATATAAAACCCTGTCATCTCAACAGCCTTCTGAGTGCATGCATCACAGAACAATGATGAGCGGAATGTGACGTACCACGTGGCGTGCTCATCACTTCTATGTGTTGAGACGCATGTCCTTCGTTCAGAGAGGCGTAAGTCGAATATCACAGTCCTGGCTTCGTATGTTGAGCTTTAGTACCTTACAGATCAGGTCATCATCAGAGTCAGAATTCAGTCGACTTCATATCTCACCATGCCTGTTATTCTCATATCCGGAGCCGGTTCTGGTATTGGCCACACTTTCCTCGAGCACTACGCCAAAGACAGCGCCAGCACTATCCATGCAATCGATGTCTCCTGGTCCGACGATGTCAAGCCTCAGCAAGCCGCTGCCAATATCACCACTCATACCGTGAACAGCGCAAGCAAAGAATCTTTGGATGAACTGTCTTCCAAACTCAACAACACCCCAGTCGACCTCTTCATTCACTCCGCAGCAGTCCGAGGTCTGAACCCAGATATTCAAAAACGGGAGTCTGATCCTGCAAAAGCCGAGACGCTGGATGTCATCGACGCCGACATCTTCCAGCAGACTCTCACAGTCAATACCTTGGGCACCTTCATGATCATCCGAGCCGTGCTGCCGAACCTGAAAGCCTCCCAGAACGGGCCAAAAGTTATCGTCATGGGCTCGGGCATGGGAAGCATCACGAACAACAAAGGCGGCTCTTACGCCTACGGTGCAAGCAAGGTTGGGCTGAACTACGTGGTCAAGAGTTTCTCTGCAGACGTGCCCGAAGTCACTTTCGCCATCATTCACCCTGGCAAGGTCGAGAGTCGCATGACGCATGTCCGAGAGGATGGAGCGATCGATGCTGAGGATGCCATTGGCATGATGCTGCCGATCATTGATGGCCTGAAGCCGGAGCAGACTGGCATGTTTGTCACGAGGGAGAACAAGCCAATTCCTTGGTAGAGAGCGCTTCTCGTTCTCGGGATGGTGGTTTCTATTATGAGGAAATTGGCATGGCCTTGGCTGCGTCGTCAGATGACCATACACATTCAATGACTTTGAGTGAATGAGCCTTGCGCCTACTGTATGTTTCGACAAACCTTGCATGGCGATAGTTGAATCCTCGAAATACTTTCTCCACTCTGAAGACGAGTGAATCGGTGATGCCCATCAGCCGTATCATTCTCCCGTTAAAACGATCGGCGAACGCTCGCTTGTGGCGCTTGATGTGGTTGTTTGCCAACGCATGAACGACGGCCTCGGTGAAGCCGTCTAGAAAATGCTATCTTGAAGACCTGTGGAGATTGCGCCGAGAGCCCGTTTGATCGAAAAGAGAAAGCGTCATGATATATAAGCGCTAACAGGGTCGATGTTTTTACGACGTCGTCTCGAGAGTACGGTTGAGGATCAGCCGTGAAGTGCCCTATGAAGTCGCACGGGAGGATACGAGGGATCTGCTACAACAGAGCCTCGTGTTTTCTCTCTGGGTTGCAGCGCTCCTTCAAGGCATCGAGGGCTCACCCAGGCCGAGTTTGTAGGTTTGTGCCATGGAGATATCGTATGTCGGTCTCTCAAACTGCGGTGTGCAGATGACATACCGACAAAATCACCGAAGACCCGGTTCAGATGTCTGTAAACCATGCTTGTCGGCGATCACCGCGTGCGGAAACGCTATCGCTGTGGTCTAAGATGCTGGTATCCAGTGCTTTATGTGGTGCCTTACCTTCTTCCAATAGAAGAAGATCAACAAGAAAGTAGTCTTGTCTCTCTCGCTTGTGGTCATACGCCACGTCAATCTTCTGCTCAAGTAAGGCTAAGGTCGCGGCTATGGATGCAATTCAGTGGTAGGCGCTGTGCAGATCCAGGCGTGCCGCGCTTCAGCTGCATGGTGTCTAAATATATCCACACTGACAGGAGTCCATTCCGCCCCTCCTACTCCAACCACGAGACATCACATCTCCAGCGCACAAGTAACGAGGTCACATCCATTCAAGCCTCGTCTCGTCCCATACTGTGTTCAGTCCTACCGTCCTACCGGCGCGCCCTGAAGACAAGTGTACGACGTTGCATAATTTAAGCAATATGCTTAGGTCCTGGCGCACCCTGTACTACCATCTTGTCAACAACATCACCATGTCGAACACCTGCGTTTCGGAGAATATCTTCTGTGCCTTATTACGACGCGACTCCGCCATATGCATCCCTATGCAGTCATGATAGGCAGTGCAGATGCGAATCGTCATCTCCTGCAGACCGCCACCAAACATCGTGCTTATGGGGGCCATCTCGTGTTCCTGGCAGCCTTAGCCCTCATGACTCCGGCGGGCCGCCTTATGGCATGATCTGTATTGGCTTGAAATTCAGCCAAACTTCGGTCTACACAAGGCGAGAGAGAAAGCTATTGGAGCATACTAAGGATAGGGCCCCATGGGGCTGACGATCTACGTCTATTCCACCGACCGGTTTCATCATACGCAGCTCCTACTTGTCAACCAGCGCGAGCTTAGTAGCGAGGTGCAGCGTTTCATCTACTGCACAGCCTGGTATCCTGGTTGATCAAACCGCCCGACTGTGAGCTTAGCGATCCTGCCGTATGTCTGACTGCAAAATCATTTCCAAATTTGGCCACGCTTAGGTCTTTCTGCAGCGCGAACAGAGACTTGGTCATCACGACTTGCTAGATCCTATCTCGTATGTCGGCTGTGCCTATGGATAGGAATGAAATCGGCGGTCGCGAGTGTTGGCATTACGGTCCCAACAGGATGAGGGTATCCAAGTATAAGGTGATGCTCTCTTCACGACTATATCGGTCTTTTCTCCTCTTCACACCACCACTCGACAGTATACCGAAGAGCTCGGTACCGGTCTTTCGTCATTATCAATAGTTTTGTCATATCATCCCATACTTTCGTTACATAGCCTTCAGTACTAAGGCACCATGGCTGGCCGTTTCTTTACGGCAGCCGTCCTCTTCGCTGCCGCATTTGCGTTTCCTGCTGTAGAGACAGACAACTCTACAGCTAATACCTTCACATACAACAGCCAAGAAGAGGTCTCAAATACCCCGGCCAACGATGTGGAAGGTACGAAATACCTGAGCTCCCGCCATCGGGCATCGCTAACATTAACCAGCAACTTTGATTGAGACGCCACTCGAGACGTATGGCGGTCAACGTGCGTCTTCATACCGCCATGGATCAGCCTGGCTACCTTGGGGAGCAAATCTTCACCCAAAGCTATCACAACACGATACCAACGGTGAATCAAAACTTGGTACCTTCGGCGCCCGCAAACTTCCACCTTGGATCAGCGGTGATGGTACCCCTATGCCTCAAGGCAAGCCATGGGGTCCTAGGACTTGCGCAAACACCGATCCCTACAAAGACCCGCCTCACACTGGTATGACCCGCTCTTACGACTTCACTATCAGCAAGAAGATCATTTCACCCGACGGTGTCAACCGCAGCGCTATTGTCGTCAACGGCGCCTTCCCTGGTCCAATCATTGAAGCCAACTGGGGTGATTGGATTTCGGTCACAGTTCATAACGCCATGGAGGAAGGTACCGCGATCCACTGGCATGGTCTTCTGCAGAAAGAAACGCCATGGCTCGACGGTGTCCCTTCTGTGATGCAGTGCCCTATCGCACCGGGCTCATCTTTCACTTACACGTTCCGCGCCGATCTTTACGGAACAAGCTGGTACCACTCTCACTACAGCGCTCAAGCTGCGGGTGGCCTCTTTGGTGCCATGATCATTCACGGTCCGCACGACAACGCTGAATACGATGTTGATCTCGGCCCTGTCCTTCTTGCTGATTGGTACCACGCCGACTACTTCGACCTCGTCAAGGATGTCATGGCCCCTGAGAGTGAGGCAAAGCCTCCACCTGCGAGCAACAATAACCTCATCAACGGCAAGATGAACTACCCGTGCCAGAGCAACGATACCAGCTGCACGCCCAATGCTGGTGTCGCTAAGTTCCAATTCGAATCCGGCAAGACCTACCGCATCCGCTTGATCAACTCTGGTGCTGAGGGAACACAGAAGTTTAGCATTGACAACCACACCATGACTGTCATTGCTAATGACTTTGTCCCTGTTGTTCCCTACAAAGTCGAGGTAGTCACCCTTGGCATCGGCCAGAGAACAGACATTCTCGTCAAAGCTACTGGCAAGCCCACCGATGCTGTTTGGATGCGATCCAACCTTGGAAAGAGCGCGTTCAAGGGTGGTTGCAACCTTCTTGACGGCATTTCCCCCGAAGCAGTGGCAGCGATCTATTATGAGAAGGCCAATAACACCGCCGTACCGACGACCAAGTCTGCCGTCCCTGATTCCGCTATCAACAGCTGTAGCAACGATCCCCTGACAGCAGCTGTTCCCTACTTCCGAATCACGCCAGACCCCAAGCCTCCTGTCACCCAGCAGATCGATATCACCTTCCAATCAAACGGCACGCACAAGCTGTGGTTCATGAACAACAGCACATTCCGTGCTAACTACAACGACCCGATCCTGCTCGAGGCAAACCTCGGACGCATTCACGATTTCAAGCCAGAGTACAACGTCATCAACTTTGGTTCTAACTCAAGCATTCGATTGGTCGTATACAACCATGCATTTGCTGGCCTGCATCCGTAAGTCCCTTTAATCCCGCATCATCGTTCCACTCTAGACTAACGAATCAAAGCTTTCACTACCACGGCCACAACATGCACATCCTAGCCGAAGGCTACGGAGAATGGAACGGGGAAATCGTCAATCCTCAAAACCCCCAGCGCCGCGATGTGCACATCCTGCACAACGCCAAACCCGACGGCACCCCATCGTACATGGTTATTCAGATCGAAGCCGACAATCCTGGCGTGTGGCGTGAGTACTCAAGATCTCTTCCGTTGTGAACATCCGCTGACCTAATAAACAGCTTTCCACTGCCACGTCGCTTGGCACATGTCCGGCGGCTTGTACATGAACGCAATGTCATACCCCAAAGAAATTAGGAAGATCAAACTACCTTCGACTGTCGCGCAGACTTGCCGTGATTGGTCTGCGTGGACTGGAGAGAACATGGTCGAGCAGATCGACTCTGGCTTGTAATCCGGGTCGAATAGAAAAAGGATCGAACTTTCTCGCACTGTTTCTGCATTTTGGGCAGCGCTGGACTTTGGTAATGATTTGATGGATTTTGAACATAGTAGAAGGACAACACAACGGTGGAGAGGCATCATCTCTCACTGCATTGGGTCTGACATTGGTCTTCGTCATTGGATACAGGAATTGGACATACATATGATACCCTTCTTAGAGTTAAGGAGAGCCCCAAATCAATATAAACAATGACATTCGTATCGATTCAGATGAACCATCTGTTATACTACGCTATTTCTCCCACTAACTCTAAGCCGTAATCATGACCTCAAGCCTTTTCCTTTCCTGTGGCATCAACCTGAGTACCTTGCAGCTCGGCAGCAATTTGAGCGAGATACAACTTCTCTTCGTGCGCTGTATTATCGCCAAACACAGCATCCATGTCTTCAAGACTTTTGCCCTTGGTCTCTGGCACACAGAAGTAGACGAAAAAGAAGGCAATCGCGCAGAAAGCTGCGAAGAAAATATACGTGCCAAAACCGACCTTGGTCAGCATGCTTGGTGTAACCAGACCAATGATGAAATTACACATCCATGTGGCGCTTGTCGTGATGGAGATGGCTTTGGATCGGTTACCAAGGTTGAAGATCTCTGAAGGCAGGACCCAGCCGATGGGCGCGAAGGAGTAGGAGAAGTTGACGTCGTAGATGTAGATGAAAGCCACTCCGGCCCAGCCTGCTGCTTTATGTGAGACGAGAGACGATCCGTAGCCACCGATGACTCCACCAACTATCACTAGGGAGATCATGGTTCCGATAGCTCCTGACATGAGAAGTTTGCGGCGTCCGATTTTGTCGATTAAAAGGAGGGCTGGAATGGTTGAAATCGTATTCACGATTCCGTAGACACCTGTAGCCAGCAGAGATGTGGTATTCCCCGAGAGTCCCAACTGACTGAAGATCGTGGGAGCATAATAGATGATGGCGTTACAGCCCATAAACTGCTGGAAGAACATGATCGAGCATCCAATGGCCAGACGCTTGAATTTCGACCAGCTCGAAACAAGTGCGAAGTATTGGCTTGCAGCCAGAGCTATACCGCTCTTGCCAGGGTATTTCTTCTCGGCGTAGGATTGCTCGAACAGAACTTCGGCTCTGTAGGCTAAAAGCTCCTGGCAGACGAGTGGATCGTCGGTCGGAAGCTTTCGAAGTCGAGATAGTGAACGAAGGGCACGCTCATCTTGCCCAGCCATGAGCAACCATCTGGGCGTTTCGGGAAAGAATATCATTCCAATCCCTAAAAGAACGGCCGGCAGGTTCTGTATCGCCAGAGGTATGCGCCACGAAGCTACGGATTGGCCTGTACAGCCTCCAGTGGGTACATCGTTGTATGGATCGAACTCTGGAGAGCCTGATGTTCCACCAGTATACGGGGTTGCAGGAGCACACCTCACACCGCCGATGAAGTGTGTCCCGTACTCGAGCCAGTAGCTGACCAGAATACCGAGCGTGACGGACAGCTGCTGCGTAACGACTAGAGTGCCACGGATCTCCGGCAACGAGATTTCAGACATGTACATTGGAACAACCATGGTTAACATGCCGACCGCAACTCCAGCAACAGCTCTTCCTGCAAATAGCACCGGATCCGTGCTCGCTGCCGCTTGCAGAGAACTTCCAATAAGGAAAACGACCACAGCAGCAATGATCGACACTTTTCGGCCGACAGAATCGGCAATTGGGCCATTGATGAGCGAGCCAAACCATGCCGCCAGCAGCAGTGTTGATACAA
This sequence comes from Cladosporium sp. IMV 00045, assembly GCA_001931905.2. Lineage (NCBI taxonomy): Eukaryota > Fungi > Ascomycota > Dothideomycetes > Cladosporiales > Cladosporiaceae > Cladosporium > Cladosporium sp. IMV 00045. The sequence goes on along the minus strand of MSJI02000881.1, from coordinate 38,217 downwards.
ACCACCCTTTGTAATCTTCGTCTAAGAAGACCTTGGGGAAAGTAGCCCCGAAAGATTCCATTGTGATGACCCCACTGACGACTCCTTGGTCATAGCCGAAGAGAAAGCCTCCCAAAGAGGCGAACTGCCGTTTGATCAGCGCTGATTAAATCATGAGCGACGAAAGTCGTACTCACCACTGCGACGCCCGCAACATATGGGTTTTCTCTAAGAAGTCTGGCTACGCCTTTGTTTGTCTGAGGGGCCAGTACATTCAGACCTTCCCCTAGGTCGTGAACTTTTTCGACCTGAGCCATAATCATCGAGTCACCTGCGTTCGCTCGTGAAGATAAAATAGAGGGTTTGAAAAACACCAAGCAAGGCGAAGGAAGCAAGCATTATGGTGTCGAGCAACGAGTGCCGTTCCCCATTATATACCCTTCCTGAGATGACACTCGCAGATCTTCGTCGAATTCATTCCCCGACATCTTCGTGTCGCGAAAGACACAGTCTTCAATGGCCGACATTGGCCGATAGAGCATGGGCTGACACGCTTGTGGATAAGCAAATGAGGGGTGAAGTGGAGGTGGAGCACATTTCTGTGGAGTGGATTGCGGAGGTAGGAGGTAGCCTTGTGATTGCTTGACGGTATCGGGATCTCCTTGGTCGGAGCACTGTCGTCCGTTTGTAATTGAGCAGTCTTCCGAAGGGTGGAGTTTTCGGCTTTGGGTAATTGAAATATTGTGTTACCACGTTAATGTGACAGTATCACACGAACACAGACGACCGTACATCAGTGAAAGGTACGCATCCTGTCTGGTGTTCCCTCACGCACCTACCAAAACATAATATTCAATATGAAGCTATCTCCCATAAGATAATCTTCTCTCGACCTACTATCTCCCGTGCCGACACTCTTCTCTTAAACTACTATCTTTCACTTGAGTGGTACGAGTTTGAACTTTTAAATAAGCTAAGATTTTTGGAAGGCGTGGGACACAATTTTTATCCTTACTAACAAGGAAAGCATTTTAGTGCGTTATAGCAGAGCTGGTTCTACCTAGCCATTGGCATCCTATGTCATTCTATAATCCCAAAGTATCAGTATTTTGACGCTGTTTCGGTGACTATTCCATGGCCTGTTGAACGCTGCAATCGTATAATTTTCCTGAACCATGGGATCGCACTGCACATTTGATTATCGAAATACTGACATATCTAATCTGCGAAACTATCAGAGACAGGTATCCGATATCAACTCAAAAAACGATCACTAGCCTGGCTTCGCGAGCAAGAGCATATACCTATTATAAGCTACACCGCGATCTGATTCAGCTGTACGGTAGCTTTTCCATGCTTCTCACTCTTGACGGTGATTTTGATCTGGCCGGGGGTTTTTCCAGATCTGATCACGGCCTGTGCCCGCCCACGATAGGTACTGTGGACGTTGTCATCATATCTTTCGAGGGTGGAGTTCGCCGCATTGCCGAGACCGATCAAGGAAGCAGGACCTTCGACTTCGACGGTGACCATATCGTCATCGAGCATTTCCACGATGCCTTCGGCGTCCGAGAGCTCGATATCCAAGTATGATAAGCTTTGAGCGTCGGCAACGAGAGACGCTTTGCTCTCGGCGCGTGCCTTTAAAGTGGTGGCGCCGGCAGCCTTGAGAGAAGAACGTTCCACAACCTTGCCCTTGGAATAAGCAAGTGCGGTGATGGTGCCGGCGTCATACTGGGAGGTGAAATGGGTCGTGAAGTTCCGAGTCTGGCCACCTGCCTTCCGACCAAGAGATTTGCCATTCTGCACAATCTCAATCTCATCATGAGGTGAGATTATTTCAATGTATGCAGGACGGCCCTCCATGCCCTTCCAGGACCAGCTCGCGACACTATCGGACTTACGCCACGATGTTGATCGGAAGGACTGATATACCAGATCCAGCGGACGCACCAGGATCGTGGGTTCCTGTCGCCAGTCCCATGCGGCCTGTGCCACATTCATGGTTGGCGTTGGGTTGCCGAGCAAATCGATCGCGCCGCATCCCGCCAGCACATTGGGAAAAGGCTTGCAAAATCGACCGGGGTGGTACCACGGCAAGCCATAGTCAGGTGTACCGATACCACATTCTCCCACATAGTCCCATCCTGTCCACATGAAATCGCCAATAAGGCTCGGAATCCGGGTCACTTTGTCCCAGATATACGGTATATCATCTGGGATCGTTTCGGTACCGACCATGATCCGATCAGGATGAAGAACCGCGTCCTGCTCGTACCGGACAATGCCGTAGTTGTAGCCAGCGACGTCCAAGACATCGTAAATTGGCTTCGTGATGCGATCTGTTCTCGAGAGCCAAGGAATCCACTTGAGGAGGATGCCCAGGTTGTTTAAGAGGACATTGATCACAGCACTGTCCAAGGACAATGCTGAAGGCTTTGGAGGCGTTACACCATCATCTGTGTAAGTCTTCGGCCAGCTCATCGAGGCGATCATGAGGTTGACTCCCATTGTAACAGGTCGTGTAGGATCATTAGCCTTCGCTCTCGCGACGATTTCTTTGCAAAGATTCAAGCCATATCGAGTCGAAGGCTCAGTAGGCTCGTTGCAAAGTGAGTTGATGATCACACTTGCGTGCAGACGATTGTTCGCTTGCATAGCATCGAGATCCGCCTTCCATTCCTCAAGAAATGTCGCACTATTGTCGCCAGGGGCTTTGGCATTATACCACGTGTCCGCCAGCTCGTCCATGACATACATACCGACCTCATCGCAAACCTCGAGGAGGACTTTCGAAGCTGGATTATGGGAAACGCGGACAGCGTTGAAACCGTTTTGCTTCATGATCGACAGTCGCCGTCTTTCTGCGTCTTTGAACTGTGCTGCTCCAATATAACCATGGTCTTGATGAATGCACGCGCCACGAAGAAGTGTCTCCACGCCGTTGATGGCAAGGCCCTTTGCGCTGAGTTCCATGGTTCTGAATCCAGTGCGAAACTGCATTTCATCCTGATTCACTTTGACGGTGCAGTCATAGAGCGAAGGATTTTCCGCGGACCATAGGCGTGCATTGGGAATCTGGATAACTCCGGTAGCTTTTGTCGAGGTAGTCGTAGACTCCCAGGTTGCAGCCTTTTCTCCATTATGGGAAAGTGCAATAGAGATATTCGCCTCCTGGCCCTCCGGATTGCGTAGGTGGACTTCAACAGAAACGTTGGCCGTTCCTTCCTTGATGAAAGTCGTGGTCAGACGAATCCCATCGTACTCCAGAGACACCTTCGATCGCGCGACCAGTTCGACATGGCGGTATAGCCCGGCACCAGTGTAATAGCGAGCCAGTGGCATCCGAGACGCATCTGCGATCACCTCAACTAGGTTTTCCTCACCAGGCTTGATGAACCTCTCGATGGGAACCTCGAAAGCAACGAATCCATTCGTGCGACCGCCTGACTCGTGTCCGTTGACCAAGACCTTGCTCCGGTGGGATATGCCGTGGAAAAAGAGGGAAAGGCTCTCGTACTCGCCAGACGAGGGCGCTTGAAACCTTTTCCGATACACGAAGGTTCCTCCTAAGAAGAAGGCCATGTGGGTACCAGAAGGAGCGTCATCCTGTCGTTCTTGGCCAAACAATGCATCGTGTGGTAGCGTCACTGGCTGGAAGTCGTCGTCGTCAAGATGCCGACGGAACTCCCAGCCTTCGTTGAAGTCGCTTTTCATCTGCATCTTGCTGTCGCTTGGTAAGGGTTTGTGGTAAGTAAAGATCAGTCAATTTTCGCGAACAAATGTCGTATAGGAAGATAATGTAAGAGTGGGACGGAGATGTTGGGACGAAAAGGCACTTGGTCTTATAAGCATACAATGACAGGGCCCAACCAGAGAGATGATTGAGACCATGATGAGGACGATGGCAGTGCACTATGCATAAGGTACAAGATTGACAAAAGGTGCGTGTTACAGCTCCCCAAAGATCTCATCGGGACCTTCTTTCCCGGTTCCCGGAACTGTGGAGTTGGTGAGCAAGCGAATGATCTTCGTGGGCTTAACGGTCGGCCGGACGTACTGTACCTAAATGACAATCTTATGATGGCTTGCATAAAATTGCCGAATCATCCTTCTCACGCTGCAAAACTTCTAGATCTCGGAATGACGTCGGCATGATGAAGTGGAAAAGACGATCAACTATATGTACGATAGAACATGATAGACCGGAGACGGCGCAAGGTCCGCTGCATGTCACTTTCGTATCAAAGCGAAGCATGGTTACAAAGATGCTCTCACTACAATTTCAACACATTTCCCTGTACTGTTGTCCTAGTCGATCTTAAAAGGTGGAGACAAGCGTACTGACATAATCTAATAGGCTTTTTACACGGCTGGAATGTCCTGGCAATTGAGTTCGAATGCCGTGACGCTGCGGTAGCCACACTGATCATCATTGCTTGAATATGGAAAGTCGTTAATCTCAGCTCTTATCTACCACGAAGTTGAAAGTTTGGATGAACGGAGAACGCACGCTACTGAATGCTTGAATGGTATGGAGGTATCTGCGGAGTCTGCCGCCATTGGGCTATCCACGAATGCAATTCCACGTCGGGTAGAGGGGTCTTTCGTACGGTCGAATAACGGGAGCAGGGTGAGGGTCATGGTTTTGGCAAACCCTATGAAGTCATTCGCCTACAATACATCGCTAACCCGACTATCAGACATTGTCTCAGACGAGATGGCAGCTTTGATGAACGACTTTGCGGAAAAGGAGCATGTCTGCGCATCTCGCATACGGTGGCCCAGCAAACTTCCCGCAACCAGACAAGTTCAAATGGCCAAGAAGATGGTGCTCGACGATACCTGCATTGCCACTTCGATGACAGAAAGGTTGATCCATCTATCTGAGAGTATATGCATGAGTGTCGAGGAGAGACTCAATTTCCAAGACGCCTTTCTCCGCGGTATGATGGTATTTTGAGAGTATCAGAATGAATGATAGTTGCGTAATTGCCGCGGAGAGATTCGATGTTCAAGACCCATCTCTCCGCAGTACGATAGTAGGTTGAAAGCATTAGAATGGATGGTAGTTACGTAAGTATAGCGGAGAGATTCGATATTCAAGACGCCTTTCTCTATAGCACGATAGTATTTTGAGGGCATCGAAATGGAAGATGCTTGCGCAAGTGCGGCGGAGACATTCGATATTCAAAACGCATCTCTCCGTAGCAAGATAGTGATTTACGGGCATTGGCAAGGATGATACTTGCGTGAGTGCTGGGGAGAGATTTGTCTCACTTCCCCTATCCTTAAAGGCAATGCCCACTCCAAGGCAGTACGGCTGTGAGATACGCACATCAAAACAGCCAAAACCTGGAAAAAGAGCCCTGTCTGTGTGATCCCAGCGAAGTTTGCAGTGCCTAAAAAGGCCTAAAAAGATTCGAGAACCCTACGGACAAGAACACTGGCCAGACCGAGCCAGATGGAGAAATGCAGTCATACAAGAGCACCGCATCCATGGTAGAGAAGTCGCGCTCGCATGATACCAGCAAGAACATGCAGCTTTTTGTCGCCGACAGCGAATCCGAGGACGACGAGCTGTTGATTCAACGCACCCACACGCGAGTATGTTGCTTCTGCGCCGCGTAAACTCCCTTCATATATGGCGATCAAACAAGTAAGCACCTTGCTTCCTGATAGCGAGTCTGATAAAGAAGGCTTCCGACCATCCCCCCGAAAGCGCGTGCAGGTGCTGCTTCCCTCAAGGAAGTCTCGTCCCACACAACAGCTCCCGTAGCTTCCAGACCTGTCTTGGTGGCTCTTCCACACAAGGTTGGAACCAAGCAGACGTCCTTAATGGCATGGGCCAAAGCTCCTGGCAAGGAGAATATCAAGCCAAGGATTCTCAATCTCTTTCCTTCAGATTGGCCAATGTCACGGTGGCTGATGATAGCTGCATTGTCTTTTCGATCACGGAGTCAGGGATCCTTCTAATTGATGAGAAGCGAATCAAAGCATGACACATTCAACGTAAAAATGACAGTGCTTTGCGAAACGAGACGATTTGACTAGGCAGGCGCCTTATTTTCCTTTTCTTGTGTACTCTCTTATTAAGTGACACTCTAAGACACTTATCTTCCCTTACCTTAAGCCCACATATGTATCTGGCCTTATCGAATAGTTCTTCTCACACTTCTCACAAATTCCTTGAGTTCATGCAGGCTATCCTGCATAAGATACCTCCAAATATCACATGTGTGCCTCCTGATAGAGCTCATACTCATACGCTGAAAATAAGAAAGGAGCTACTCCCTTGAGGTCGTTCTGGAATAAGTTGATACTTGCATAGTACTGTAAGCGGAGTTAGCAAACGTTCATTGCTAATGGTCTGAGTAGGAGTATTTACCTCGAAAGTTCCGTTCGAGCTCAGACTTCCCGTTTGAGCGGTCCACTCCCAGATCAGAGAATTATCACTAGCCTTCTTATCAAGGAAGACACTGGTCATCAGGTTGTAACCGCTCAATGCTGCAGCCTCGTACTGCGGCCCTTCGATGTAGCCAAGACGGATACTCTTCAAGAGCCCATACACAAACATAGCCGATGCGGAGCTCTCGATGTAGTTCCCCGATCGATCCTCCAGACCGGGGTCCATGATGTTTCTCCAGCCCTTGTAAGTATCGTCTTGTGCAGCGACAACTGCATCTGCGAGACTCTGCAGGTAGCCAAGAAGTCTCGCTCTTCCGGGGTGGTGTTCTGGGAAGTAATCCAGCGTATCGACAAGGGCCATGATATACCTGAATTCACCAAGCAATTAGCTCTCACGACTCTCACGATTGATTCATTGACGCTTATAATTAGAGGACTGATAACGCACCATCCGACCGCTCGGCCCCAGACGTGTGGCGCGGCTCCAGTCACGGGATCTGCCCATACTTGTGTTTTCGAAACATCGAAGCCATGAACGGGCAAGCCGTTCGTACGTTCGCGGTCGACCGTCGTGCCCGCGTCGATAAGGTCAAACTGCAATGCAATGTCGTCCCATGCGGTCGTGTTGCCCGGTTCAAATTCGTAGGTCCATCGCGCGTAGAAGACGTCTAGCATGTAGATCCCGTCGAGCCACATCTGGTTACCCGTCAGTCCAGCGTCTCGCTATATTGAGTCGTCTCACTGGTCTTACCTGATCGATATATACTGGGAAGCGATGGTAGAAGCCGCCGTCGGGTGTCCGGCCGGTACGATCGATCTGATCTCTCAACTTCTGTGCAGCCGTCTTATAGATGTCGTCGCCGCCGGTCATGTTGTACATGTCTAGAAAGCTGTGGCCAAAGCGGATATCGTCGATCGAGTTGCTATTGTTGTAGAGCAGAATATCGCCTGTCCAGCCGGGATGAAGCTGGATGTTCACGTGTCTCTCAAGATATGCGGCATACTTGGGGTCGTGGGTGCGGTCGTAGGCCAGCCTCACTCCCGATAGAACGGCGGAAACGGTGTAGGCATGCGTGGGTTCGATGCCGTGCTTGATCTGACTATCAGCCATCCATGTAAGGTAACGAGGCTCTCCATGGAAATCGCCTGAGGATATCTTGGTATCCGGGGAGATGATAAACCAGCCATTGGGAAGCGTGATGTTAGTGGCTGCCGCAACGGTGCTGGCCGCTACCAGATTGAGAGAGAACTTCATGATGATACCGATGTGCCTTGAAGCAATCTATCTGGGCTCTAGAGCTGAGGAGCCTAGTATTTATACCATCGACTGCTTGCCTCGATATCAATCTTTTGGATGCTCCCTCTCTCCCTCTGGACGGACAAATTCGACGATGTTCATGCTGCAATTGATTGACGAGCCCGAGCAACACATATTCGCCGAGCTCTTCTCCGCTCGTTCTCTGCTGTATCGACTTCCTTGGCTCCTGCGACATTTGGAGTATGTGAGAAGATGTCTTGGAAAGGGCCAATAAACGTGAGTTATATCAGGGCTTCGGTGGAGGTAAGAGCGAAGCATCCATGCAAGGGCAGCGATGATGCTGGTGAGATTGTCGGTCCATGCTCACTATCATGCTTTAGCAAACTAGACAACCACCTGATGCGGAGGTTTAAGCATGGCCAGCCAGGACCACTGGACGGATAATTAATAGTGGGCCTGCATAGCTTGACCTTGGTTGTTCGTAGAAGTGGGTAGGTTCAGTGTGGCGGAGCAAGAATCATAGGTGCATGGGGAATCATGGTCATTGAGCTGAGACATTTATCTGCCAGCTGCTGCCAACCGCATCATATTCCAACGACGGATATCCGCGCAATCATCGAGTTGTGCGGGTAAAAGGACGGAAAAGGAATCCGCAGATCAACCCACTCTCCACTCTGGAGAAAGACTGCGGGGTGAAGTCTGGGGAAGCATTTGTGAGCGATGCAGGGTTCTTTGCAACCAACCACACGCCTTTCAAAAAACTTCGATTATAGGTATGAATATTTGAGCTCTCTTGTTGGAAATTCAAGAGTGGATGCGAGCTTAAGGCAGTTGAGTAGCTATCTTGTGTACCTTTTATGTAAAACATACTACTGAAGTGAAGGATAGTAGCTTAAGAGAAAAAACTTTTATGGGAGATATCTCCGAGGATTGAAAGACCATCTCACGTTCTCTCTTTCAAAGGACGCCTCACCTCTAGAATCGAAGCGAGTACAAGTAGCTCGAAAGAAGAGTTATCTGCGGGAGATAGATTTGAGTGATCAGTGACTGACAGGCGTGTAACAGTTGTTTGCACACAACCCTAACCCTTCTAACCCTATATAACATACAATCTTCCCAATCCATGTGAAGATTGCCTAAGCTGCATGGACCGCTCGCATAGAATGCTAATCAGTCCTCCGAAGAGCAAAAAAAAAGGCAATATGTAGCCGAAAATCACAAAGTCGACGCCTTAAGACGACTGATATCTGTGTACTGTGTCCAGAGTTGCATCCTGGAATGGGCGACTGACTAAAAGTCTTGCATGTTATATGTTCTCGCGTTTAGAAATTAGAATCCATTTCTAAGCAATAATAAACAGATCCTTCTCGCTCAGGTGCCACTACATAACGGCAATACCCCGCTCATTGATACACCCAAAAGAGAAAACTCCTGCCATAGCATCCTAAATCCATCATCTTGAGTCACCAATCGACCATCCCACCCCTCCAAGTCCCTCACATAACCCGACAACACAGCCCAACACTTTTCCCGTACGTATGAGTTGACGGGTCCTCACACAAGGCACACAAGTACATGCCATGCAGAAGACAAGCTCTCCGATAAGGTTGGAACGGATCGAAATAAGGGCCATAGGGACTCCTGGGATGGCCAGGCGGTGGAACTAATGGTCCAATAGGCGGTGGTTGGAAGGCCGTCATTGGCTGGGAAGGCGTAAGGCGTTTCGAGAGGGTTGGTTGGGAGGTAGGTAATGCCGTTGATCTGTTGCCGGGAGCGGGCGCGGTGGTGTTCTGTTGTACGCTTGGGGTGTTCGACGACCCTGCTGCGGGTGTCGGTGGCTGCGCAGTGAGTGGGCTTGATAGGAGTGATTGGGCTAGGCTTGGATCCATGTTTGTTGTTTGAGAGTTGACGATGTTGGATTTCGCAAGATGGGTGAGGTTTGGAGATGTCTACTTCGAGGAGTATCGTGGAGATCCGAGCGTGAAATTTGATCCTAGGTCGATATACACCGGCGTGTGAAGTATGTGCGACAGATGCACTGCTGATAGCTCAGGCCGAATGTGTGTTGCATCATTGACGTTTCTCTATGTCATTTACAGGCGAGCGAGGTCTGGAAGCCAGCGTGAATGAGATTGGATGCGTGCTTTCTTGTTTGCCACTCAAGGAGGCTTGAATACCTTGCTTCATAATATGTGTACAATGGCAAAGAAGCCCTATATTACAGTATTAGCCCTGCTGCGGAGCGCCAGCTCCTTCCAACCGCAAGCTCATTGCTTCTAATGACACTCAACCCTACTCTGCCTTCTGGTCTTTGTACATCCACTGCAAATAGTCGTCCACGCCATTAATCTCGGGCTCGACAGATGCCGGCGTTGACCTCTCAGACAGGGCACCTTCCTTCCAAACAACCTTCTCTTTGCCATGCTCCATCTCGTCCAGCTTTTTCCTGAACTCCCGTCCCTGCTCCGCCAGTTTCCTCAGCATCTCCAGATAGTAGTCATCGAACATCCTGACGCTGCCGTCCTGTGTGTGTATCTCAAAATTGGGCTCATCCTCAAAACCCTCTGCGCCCCCTTCGTCGTCCATCATCACGGTAAAATCCAAGGCCTTCTTTCGGGCAGCTTTGCACTGCTCGTACGTGGCCCAAGCGTCGGCAGGGTTTTCCATTTCTTTGAGCAGATACTCGACGCTCCACTCGTCGGTCGGCTTCAGCTCCTCCGGGCGCTCGACACGCCAGCCGTTGACGTTGGAGCCAATGAGAATGGTGGCGGCGTAGAGAGGAGCGTGCGTGTCTGACTTGGGAGCTGTCGGTGCTTCGGAAGATTCTGGCGAAGACGGCTCCTCTTCTTCGACATTTGCATTGTCCTCTCTCGGCTCGATGCCCATCATCTTCCGCTCAAACTCTGCGATCTTCTCGCTTGAAGCGGATTGGATTTTGTCGATATCCTCTTCTTCCATTGGCTCGGCGAAAACGTACAAAGCCGTCACCGGCGCAACGCGAGTCTCAAAATGAAAGCGCAGACTTTTCTCGGGAAACTTGCCCGTGGCTTCGTTGATGGCCTCGTTCAAGAGATGCAAGCTCAGCTTGAATTCTTGATCACCCAGGCAGCGATCGACCTGTCCGTGAATAGCGCGATCGATTTCGGCCATGGGCATGTACTGGAAGCCAAAGATGCGCTGGACGTTGTGGTAGGTGAGGAAGATTCCGTCCATGCGGCCCATGCGGGCTTGCAACATATACTTCAACATGGTGGAGCGCATCATGTCGTAGTACTCACGCTCGTATGATTCCCATTTGCCTTGGTCAGAGTGAATTTCATAACCGAGCATAGGTTTGAAGTCAGTGGTACTGTGGCGAATACTAGCAATTGCGCGCGTCTTGATATCAAACATGCCCGTGCCAGGAAGGCGGGGGTCATGGGCATCCAGCTGAGACCGCATTAAGAAATCGCCCATTGTGGTGTATTGATAGGCCTCAGGTGCGCTGCGCTCTTCCTCGGTGACCTTTCGGGGATCGCTCTTCCGGTAACGCTCATACTCCGACTTTGACATTGTGAGCAGCTTCTCCATGGATTTACCAAGCATCATGAGAATGTTGCCACTGTCGTGTCCCTTGTCCGCATCGATGGCATACGTGCCATTCTTCCAACGTAGGAATATGGCAGCGGGAGCGCGGTTGATTCTTGTAAAGGTGGACAATTCTTCCGGGAATTGGCGAGAGAGCATGCCGAGGTTGAGATCTCTCCATCCTGACAATAGATAATGAAAGTGGCTCAAAGTACCGGTCATGCTGGACGTTGACCCCACATACTTCTTTCCGTGTGCTTTCGCCAGTTCTGAAAGAGTCTTATCTTTTGAAGAAGTCTTATATTCCGCCAAAGCATTGAAGTCAAATTCTTCCACAGGCATGATGTGTTCCATGTACGGGTCGAAATTGTAGACTCGAGAATGACGGTCTTGGAGAGGTGTGACGCCGGGGGTGAATAGAACTCTGTCCAAACCGAATGATAATGGTGGAACCGATGGTTGTGGGATATCAAGCGCTTTGATCTCTAGTGCGTTCGCCTCAATCGTCGGTAGACCAGGATCGTCTGCGTCGACATATTCTTCGTGCGGTCCGGGCTCAGTTTTCATGGCGTCTGTTAGCTGTCGTCCTTTCATGACCTCGCCTAGAGGTCGGCCATCATTTTTAGGCGTTTCGATTGAGTCAGCAGGTATGACTGGCTGCGCTCCAGGCGCTTCAGATGCGCTCTTCGAGGCACGCTTCTTCGAAGCACGTGTTTCTGTTTCCTTCTTGCGCTTATCTCGGAGGGCATCCCGCTTCTGTTCGGCTTGTAATTGCCTGCGTGAGAGACCTCTCCTGGAAGATGTATCAACCGTGTGCTTTGAAATTGATGATGCCACTTGCTTTTGAATTAGTGAGGCACCATGTACATGCTTTGAGGTTGACGGACCCCCCAAGTCTGATCGACTATCTGGCGTTCCCGCGCTTACGACATCAATCGTTCGCGCAGCTTGTTGTCCTTCCTTTGGATCTGTGGCCTTCTTTTCAGAGCCAAAAAGCATGTTTCTGAGCTTCTTGAATCCCATATGCCCACGGAACGAGCCAGACTCCGGTTGTGATTCTTGTTTGCTCTCTGATGTTTGTGTGTTCTCGGATCCTGCGTCGGTGGCCTTCGAATTTTGAGCGGCCTCCAGTTCGCCAGGAGAATCGGCAAATCCAAGTTTAGCGCCGTTTGCTGTGACTCCCCATGGCCTCACTGAGGATGCCGTGGACGGAGGCTCAGGGAGCGGTGACACCTTGTCCGCTTGTCGTAAAGTATCGAACGATGCTTTGAACGAGTCCGCAGGGTCAGGCACAGTTGTAGGGCCTCCCCACTTCGGCCTCTCTCTGACCAAGCGAGACTTTCCGATAATGCTCAAATCCCCCCCAGCAGCCGACTCTGGGCCCTTTGTTGTGGAGGAAATCACGCCTTGGCTCACTCTAACATCGTCTACAGCTGCGGTCGGACTTGTGTCACTGTCTCTTTGGAAAGACACGGGAGTGTTTTCGACATGTTCTCGCATGAGTTCCGGTCCACCAAGACTTGTTTCGATCGAAGAGCTTTGCGACTCATCACCGCCGGATACCGCATTACTTTGTCCAGTTGACTTCGCTTTTCCATCTCTTTGCTCAATCAGGGCTGCGATCACTGAATCATAGTCTTGTCGGGTGTCATTTGGTGCCGCACCATCAAGATGCTTTTCCAATGTTGTTGCAATATCATCAACTCTTCGGTCGAGCGTATCAAGGTCGACGCCGTTCTGAGATCTTTCGTTTTCTGTTGCTCCAGGGAGCAGGCTCTTTAGATCCGCACGGGTATCGTAGTTCGCGTCCTTTTGTGACCGTTCCGCATTACGATCAATCAGGTCGTTGGACTTAGCGAGCCGATCGTTGTCTTCAACATTCTGAAGCACACGCGCCACATGGAAGTGTCGCCGACAAGACAGGCACGCATGACCTGACAAATTGAGTGGCGCGCGACCAATATGTCGGTACATTTGGCGCCAGGAGGGGGGAGAACGAGAGGGTGAGAGACTGCAAGTCACCCTCGTCTGTAGAGTCCTGATAGATGATAAGAGAAGAAAAGGCCCTCCCTTCCACTCTCTTGGTGACGTTTAGGACTTTTGCGCGCGCTAATCTATGGCGAGAATCTTATTTAGGAGGTAGGAGCTTTTTGGTCGCTTAGATCCGCCCTCCGCTAGCTGCGATGCGGAGGTGGGAGCACGCGCATGTTACGTCGTCCCATCAGTTGTCCCTCTCTCCCGCTGGGTGAAGCTCTCCTGCACGACAGTGATTCAGGTATATGTAGGTTGCTTGACGACCGGCACTTTCTCACAACGACACCTTGACTTGTCGCTTGGCATTGCTCGCCAAACAACAAGACTTCGGCATCGACACTGGGATGTGAAGTCGACCGCGATCATCATACACAAACCATCTTGCGACCGCAGGCAACCATGGACATCTTCCAAACGGTCTCTGGCTACATCACCAAGATGGTGTCGGCTGGGGATGCCGCCCAATCTCAAGCAGCTGCGAAGATGAAGGTCCTCTTGCTCGACAACGAGACTGTATGTAACCCAATGTTCGAGTCCTGCGATACAGATCTGACCCAGCGCAGGTCCCCATCGTCTCGTCGGCAACCACCCAGTCTGCCCTACTCAACCACAACGTGTACCTCACCGACCGCCTTGACAACCAAGAGAGGGAAAAGATGCGGCATCTGAGATGCTTGGCTTTCCTCCGACCGTCCTCCGACAGCATACAATTCCTCATCGATGAGCTCAGGGAGCCAAAATATGGAGAATACCACATCTGTATGTCTGCAAACATGCCGATTGAAGCATCTAGTTACAGGCGGGCTTTCTGACTGACACAGACTTCAGCAACATCGTCAAGAAAAGCGCTCTTGAACGGCTAGCGGAGGCGGACGACCATGAAGTCGTCAAAGGCGTCATGGAATACTTCGCCGATTTTCTGGTCATCAATCCCGATCTATGCTCAATACGGCTTCCCGCTCGACTCTTCTCATCGTCGCCAGAGCTTTGGAACCAGGACAGCCTGTCGCGCACCACAGAAGGCGTGATTGCGCTCTTGCTTTCGCTCAAAAAGAAGCCGCTCATTCGGTATGAGAAGAACAGCCTGCTATGCAAGAAACTAGCGACAGAAGTGCGATACAGCATGACGCAAGAGGAGCAGCTTTTCGACTTTCGTAAGACAGACACACCTCCAATCTTGCTTATTCTGGACCGGAGAGAGGATCCTATCACTCCTCTATTGACGCAATGGACGTATCAAGCCATGGTGCATGAACTTCTCGGCATCGACAATGGCAGAGTGAATCTGAGTGATGTTCCTGATATCAGGCCTGAGTTCAAGGTTTGTCTTCTCTCTCCCGTATTGATGTTCCCCTGCTAAGATCAATTCAGGACATTGTCATCAGCCAGGACCAAGACCCTTTCTTCTCGAAGAACATGTATCTCAATTTCGGCGACCTTGGTCAAAATGCAAAGGACTACGTGGAGCAGTTCGCCTCCAAACAAGCCTCCGGCCAGAAGCTAGAGAGCATCGAAGACATGAAACGTTTCGTGGAAGAGTTCCCAGAATTCCGTCGCTTGTCGGGAAACGTCACCAAGCATGTCACTCTCGTGGGCGAACTATCTCGCCGCGTCGGCACAGACAACCTTCTGGACGTCTCTGAGCTTGAACAGAGTCTGGCTTGCAACGATAACCATTCGCAAGACGTCAAGACTCTTCAGACATTGATCCAGAACCCTTCGGTACCACAAGACAACAAGCTCCGTCTTGTGGCGATCTACGCCCTACGCTACCACACGCATTCCTCGAATGCCACCCCCGCTCTCTGCGACCTCTTATCCGTTGCTGCAGGCATACCCAAATACCGCGTGAACCTCATCCCGCGCCTTCTCGCCTACGCTTCTTCGCTTCAGAACGCCGCAGGAGCCTCAGGTGGCATCCCAGACCTCTTCTCGCAGCCCACAGGCCTCTTCGATTCCGCACGGGCTCGTTTCAACCGCGGTCTTCGCGGCGTCGAGAACGTCTACACACAGCATTCGCCTCTTCTTGAAGCGACGCTGCAGGATCTGATCAAAGGCCGCCTCAACACGTCCACGTATCCTTTCGTGGAAGGCGGTGGCCAGACGCGCGATAAGCCACAGGACATTATTGTCTTCATGGTGGGAGGTACGACGTATGAAGAAGCGAAGATGGTGGCGCAGGTGAATGCTAGTAGCCCTGGTGTTAGGGTCGTTTTGGGCGGAACAGGTGTGCTCAACTCGGCGGATTTTTTGGGACAGGTAGAGGAGGCCGCTGAGGCCTGGCCGGAGCCGAGGGAGAACACAGCTGCTGGAAGGTTGAGGAGGGAAGTTGGGAGATAGTGTGAGATTGATGGGCCGATAGGAGTGAGATCGTCGCCTGGTTGAGCATGCAAACAATCGATCAATCAACAATGTTCGCAAGCCTGCCGTCCACAACCTTATGAGGTGAACCTCCCCCACTATGTTGGTGTAACTCGTATGCACGTGTCTGCCGAGTTTCCGTGAACGATGGTGTTGGGGGGATTTGCGTGCTTAACAACGAAAGTTTGGTATCCAGCGACGCTCCATATGTTCCACGTATGGAAGTAACAACAATAATACTTCCAAATAAATGGCTGCAGGGACCTTTGGAGGAATAATGTTATTCTCCGTGTCGGGTACAACCGCAGAGCCTCAGTCTTGGAAACCAAGTCTTCCTGATAACAGCACCTCCGGCATCTCCGGCGAATCGCAGAACGGTCTTCCTTATCTCAACAACGACCTGAGATAGATATAGACCTCACCTGCTCTTGATTCAACCTCACTTCTTCCTCTAAACACTTGAACTACACTCACAGCACTTTCCAGCAACCTCGAGCCATTGCGCAGGCCTAAAATATGCCTATAAGAGACACTCGACCCCGACCCTAGGCTTGACTCAGCCATTACGTACAAATTTCGGAAATAAGCTTCGCTCGCAAAGCGGAGGTCAGGAAGAAACGCGGTCACGCCTCGCTGATGGCATTTGGCGGTCATTTCAACGATGATCCATCTCCGGAGGCGATGAGTGCGATCAGCAGCATGACCCTCGAAGCAAGCCCTGCGAGAGAGTTTGGTGCAGTCCACCGTGACAAAGCAAAAAAGCCGTTACAACACTCCTGAACGACCATTATGAACTCCTGGACCCGGAGCTCGCTCGTCGAAGTCTTCCTCAAAACGGTAAGTTTCGCCCTTCGCTATAACTGCTCGGCTCGAGCATGCCGAGGAGTTGCGCGAAACCGACGGCAGATCTTGGGGGATCTGTCATGCGTGAGCGCAATAGTGCACACTACTCCAAGGCGTCATTTCTCCAAATGGCCAAAAAACGGGCGTGTCGCTATAGCGGAGCGTGACGTCTGGGATATTGGCGGCTCTTGCGGCATCGAGACTGCTCTCAAGGTTTGGACGCGCACTCTGTCTCTCTTCCTCTCTCATTTGCCTCGGAGTTGCGCTCGTCCGCATCACTCCTCTATAAGCAAGCGTTTGTTTCTTTGACCGCGTTTTCTGTTATTTCGGTTTTGTCTACCAGCCAAGAAAACAATCGCCACTCACCTCTCAAAGACCTACAGCCCGCAACAATGCCGTCAAAGGTCGCTTCAGAGCTACTGGACTTCGACATAGACCGATATGTCAATCCATTCGTCCCGCGCAACCGCCTGGATCGCCTTCCCACGCCCGTCTCGCGATTTCTGGGATATCGAAAAGATACTTTCAGAGAACCGCCCGCCATCCTGCAATGGTTCTCAGCTTTCGTCGGTGCCTTCATCGGCATCCTGATCATCGGCGCCATCTTCTCCTTCGCCCCCGGTGTGGCCGACAAGAACCCTCCGGTCATCGTCGCATCACTGGGCGCCAGTGCGATCTTGAACTATAGCTGCATCCGCGTCCCTGTTGCGCAGCCGCGCAACTCGGTCGGTGGCCAGACCTTCTCTGCCATAGTCGGCGTCTGCATCGCCAAACTCTTCCAGCTCAATCCGGATTTCGATAGCATCCAATGGATCGCGGGCGCGATGGCTTGCGCCTGCGCGTCGCTGATCATGTGTGTGACGAACACGGTTCACCCGCCCGGAGGTGCAACTGCTGTGCTTGCGGCGACTCAGTCGAATGTCATCGCCATGGGATGGTGGTACATTCCGATCGTCCTCCTCGGATCGGTCGTCATGCAGGTCGTGGCATTGCTGTGGAATAATATTCTGCGCCAATACCCGGTCTTCTGGTGGTCTCCTACGGAAGTCGGTTCCAAACTGCCTGGCGGCAAGACTGAGGCAGCGAATGATGCGGATGTTGAGAAGAAGCCTGACCGTAAGGCGTCTGATAGCAGGTAAGTGATTCAGGAATTTTCATTTGCTAGAGTTTGTGAGCATCTACTAACAAATTCCCACAGCGACAACTCGTTGCAGCACCAGCTCAGCAACGCTTCGACAGCAGCCGGAGTCTCCCACGATGAGACAAATGATTTGCACGAGCAGGTCTCTGAACGAGATCAGATTACCATCTCGGCGTCTGGTGTTCACATTCCCAGTTACATGCGATTGTCGCCTCAAGAACGGGCTTGGCTGTCTCAATTCCAAGGCCGTATTCGAGGTGGCCAGTGAAGGACGACAGATCGACTGAGCATACGACCGTAGCTTCCAGTTTTCCTACATTTGATACCCCCCATACAACTTAAAAGCGAAGCATTTGTGTAAAGTTCCGCAAGAAGAATGAAAGGTTTAAGATTTGATGTTCGATTCATTATCGTAAAAGTATCAGCTTTCGCCTATGCCATGCACGATCCATAGGGTGCCAGGACCTATTTGACGCTCGTGAGGAATGCTTTTTACACAGCCTGGGCGGTTCCAGTGCTGCTCAGGTACTCCTTGCGGTACGGGTTCTGGTCAGTCTCCTCGCCGCGCTGCAGCGGCGTCCACTTGGGGTCCTCCTTGAACAGACGCAGAGCCTTGGTGTACTGTACAATGATCCCAGTCAGTCAATGCCATGAATCCACCGTCTGTGTCCTCAAACCTCAAATCCCGTGACAACTAGTGCAAACTCACATTCTGATCATCCGTCGTGAACCTGTGATAAATCCCCGCGGGCATAATCATCAAATCACCCTTCTCCAGCCGAATCCGCACCCAATCGTCTTCCCTACCACGCACGTCAAAGTACCCGCCACCACCAAGGATGTAGCGGATCTCCTCGTCCTCGTGCAAGTGCTCGTGGAAGAAGTTCTTGACCTTCTCCTCGTACCCCGGCAGCAGCGTGGGCGAGATTTCGATCTCGTCCCGGTTCTTGTAGCTGCGCTCCGCCGCGATCTTGTCCACGGATTCAAGGTCGTCCGGGAAGTAGTAGTGGGAGATACCGAGAGCGGTCAGGTATGCGGGGTCGACGGGGCGGCCGGAGTCGTGGGGGAGGCGCTGGTCGCCCTGCGTGGTGGTGGTGGTGTTAGTTGAGGTGGGTTGGTTTGGGAGGAGGGGAGGGTGGGGGTGTTTGGGCCTTTTTGGGGGGTTCTTACGGGGAGGTTGTCGAACCAGTAGGCTTTCATTTTGGATGTGCTTGTTGTTTTGTGGATGTGAGGGTTGTAGGTGTCGAGGTGGGTTGTCGCAAAAGATGAGTGCGCGCTGCTGCGGGCGGTTTTGCTGACACAACGAAGATGACGCCATCCTCGACAATTTTGTTTGGCTGAAGACGAGACGACCACGTGTTTGTGAAGATGGACGATGGGAAGAATAGATACACGATGTGGAGTTTTTGGCCATAGGTGTATGAGACGCATGAATATTTGTTTCTTCTTTTCCTTTTCCCCTGTTTTCTATCGGTCTGATGAAGCCCAAATCAAATCAATGTGCACATAAATATTTATTCAACTTTCTAACATAGATAATAAACTTCTTTTCGCATGCCTCGTTCAGTAATGACCAAAAACCCAAATATCGCGGAGCCTTCTAGTTCCATCCAGCCGTGTTCTTAAGCACGACCTCCTCATCACCCTTGTTGATCAGTTTGCCGACCTTGTAGACCTTCTCGCCGGCCTTCTCAAGCACCTCAGTAGCCTCTTGCACCTTGCTCTCCTCAACGACGATCACCATGCCGAGACCGGTGTTCCAGGTCCTAGCGAACTCGCGTTCGTTGACACCACCAGCCTTCTTCAACCACTTGAGCACCTCAGGAACGGGCCATGAGCTGCAGTCGACCTCGGCACCGAGATGCTTGGGCAACATGCGAGGGATGTTGTCCTCGAGACCACCACCGGTGATATGCGACATTCCGAGGAGCAAGTCCTTCTCGACAGCAGCGAGGAGAGGCTTGACGTAGATCTTGGTGGGGGTGAGCAGAGATGCACCAACAGTCTTGGAGGCGTCCCAGGGCGCGTTGTCGCTGTATGAGAGACCAGCTCTCTCAACAATCTTGCGAACGAGGGAGTAACCGTTTGAGTGCGCACCGTTGCTGCCGAGACCAAGCAGAACGTTGCCCGCCTTCATAGTGTCGGTGTAGGGCAGAACCTTGCGGCCCTTCTTCAGAGCACCGGTGGCAGCACCAGCGGCATCGAATTCCTTGCCTTGGTACATGCCAGGCATCTCAGCAGTCTCGCCACCGACAAGAGCGCAGCCGGCGTCGATACATCCGCGCGCAACGCCCTCAACAAAGCGGACTGCGTCGGGGACGGAAAGCTGGGAGCAGGCGTAGTAGTCCATAAAGGTCAGGGGCTCAGCGCCCTGGACGACCAGATCGTTCACGTTCATGGCGACAAGATCGATACCGACGGTGCTGAAGTCGTCCATCTCGAAAGCAATCTTAAGCTTGGTGCCAACGCCGTCAATGGCTTGGATGAGGGTCGGGGATTCCACATAGCCGGCAGCAGTGAAGTCAAAAGCACCACCGAAACCACCAATGTCTGCGTCTGCGCCAGGGCGGCGGGTGGACTTGACGGCGGCCTTGATGCTCTGAACAAGCTCGTTGCCAGAGTCGATAGAAACGCCAGCGTCAGCGTAGGTCATGCCCGCGGGCTTGGCGTTCGACTCGTCGGCAATGACGAGACCGTCGTTGGCGGGCTCGAGAAGCTTCCATTCGCAAGTGATGTTCTCCTTTTTGAATTGGTTGATCAGGTGGTTGGCAATGCCGTCGAAGTTCTCGGTGGCGAGGGCCAGGATAGTAGGGCCGGCTCCTGAGAGGCAAATACCCAGAAGGCCAGGGTGTGACGCAGGGGTGACCGATTGGAGGATCTCAGTGAGGCCGGGGATGAGAGTCTTGCGGTAAGGCTGGTGAACTCTGTCCTGCATGCCATCGTAAATCATGTCTGCCTGAGGAGGCGACTGGCCAAGCGCAGTCGTCAAAAGGGCGACACGTTGCAAGTTGTAGATGACATCCTGCTTCTCGTAGGTAGTGGGAAGAACACCTCTCGCACTTGCAGTGCTGACCTCAAATTGAGGAATGATCGCAATACACTTGATCTCCTTGGCCCAAGGGAAACGAATGTGACGGCCAATGTTGTGAGGGGGGACAGGCGGCTTGAGGCCGGTGTCTTCGCCACCCTGGGGTGCGGGAAGGACTTCAGCCAGAGGAATCTCCTTGCGCTTCATGTCCTCAGGGTCGAGCTCCTTCAGGTAGCTGCCAACGAAGCCACCATAAAGAGCGGCCGCCACATTGTCGGGGTGTCTCTCAATCATCAAGCAAAAGTCAAGCATACGGTCTTTGCTCAAGTTGAGGTTGCCAACAGCACTACCAAGAGCGACACCAGCGACGACGGCAGCTCCAGAAGATCCAAGACCGCGTCCGAGAGGGATTGGGTTGACAATGTGGACATGTGTGTTTGCAGGGAAAGCCCTCTGCTCGTGGCATCTCAGGACGTACAGGGCCGTCTGTGTGATCAAGTTCCTCTCCGGGTCGAGGGAAACATCTTCCTTTCCTTGGCCCTCGTAGGTGATACGGCAGTTGAGGGGGGAATCCTTGGAAGAGGCATCGTTCAGAGTAATCTTCAGCTCAAGCCATACTGACAGAGCAAGACCGATGCAGTCGAAGCCAGGACCAATGTTGGCCGACGAACAGGGAACCTTGATGGAGATCATGTTGTCGAGCCGGTAAGGCGGTGGCCGGAGAGGGTGACAGAATAGTCGTTTGCTCCGAGTCTACACTATTACTGTATCTCGAAGTTGCCTTGGGAGTTCAATGCCCTCCATGGTCCCTCATCGGCCAGTCACAAACCCCACATACCTCAGAAAATATTCCCTGATAAGAGATCTTATCTGACTTCCGGCACGGGCCATCTCCGGGCAAGCATGTGAAAGTCTGTGATCCTCCATAACTCACACAAGCTTCATCGCTACTCTTCTTGAACGAACACCATTCGCTAGAAAGATCGCAACAAGGGTGCTTGTGTCCTGATCGAAAGGCAAGTATTCTCAACACATCATGGCACCAAGCAATGGCCGCATCCGGCCCAATAGCTGGGTGTTTCTGCGCCTTGTTTCCGACCAACTGAAAGCAGTTGAGGTCAAACCAAACACGTAGGTCTCATCCTGCCGCAACGCATGATTCCTGCGAAGCCAAGCTGAGAATGGCGCAGGATCATCGAAATCGGCAAGTACGGCTCATTTCCATCAAATCTCCTCCTTGGCCGACCGCTCTACTACACCTATGAAGTGCTTGAGAAGCAAGAAGGCGAACTGTACAGTCGTCTGCGCACTGTACCACCCAGTGAGCTGAACGCAGATGTTGTGGCCGAAGAAGAGGCGTCGATCGAGAACGTGGGAGAGCCTGAGGCCGCCAATGGCGGCACCGAAGGATTCGATATTGTGGCAGACGACGGCACTGTGGTTATGAAGAACAACCGACTCACCATTGACGACGCATCTCGGCAAGCACTCTCACACGATGAGATCGAGGAATTGAAGAAAAGCTCGGGCGGAAAGGAAGTCATTGAGAAGATCCTCGCCAACCATGCTGGCTTGGCTGAGAAGACTGCGTTCTCAAAGGCGAAGTATACTTTGCGAAAGAGCAAGAAATACCTGAAACAGTTCACCGTTTTGCCGATGGAGCTGGGATTCTTGATCGACTATATCATGGAGAAGGAGCCAAGTCGGACAATGGAAATCAGAGAGGAAACACTGGGATTGGCAATGGCATGGAGCAATGCGCACTTCAGCAAGCCGGTTGGTGGCGACAACGATTTGGGTGTAACAGGCCCGGGCGGGAGATGGCTAGTGATCGACGACACAGGTGGTCTGGTTACGGCAGCTGTGGCAGAGAGGATGAACCTCCTCCGCAAAGATGACAATGCGCCTTCAAAGGTCGTGAACACTGAGACGCCTGCGGAAGGCAACCCTTCAGAATCCGCCGACCAGCCCATGGAGAATGGACATCCTGAAGGCAAGCCTCACACTCCGATTACCCATCACGATTTCCCTATCCCTGCTTCATCAAATACCATCACCATCCTTCACGCGGCGGTCCAAGCCAACATCAGCCTGCTCAAATACTTCGACTACGATGGCAATAACCCGGATCCGGATCACCCACTACACGAACATCTCAAGACCCTCTCCTGGCTTCAACTTCTCCACCCGGAGGAGGACCCAACATACAGCGAGCCCGAACATGCCGATCATGACACCATTCAGACCTGGAAGAGCGGCAAGCGAGGCACTTACTACAAGAAGCGCAGACGTTGGGAGCGCTGCAAGAACATTGTCGACGAGACACGCGCTGGCGGCTTTGACGGTCTTGTCGTTGCTTCGCACATGGACCCTTCTACCATCTTCCCGCACGTCGTACCTCTTATCCGCGGTGGCGGACACATCGTCGTCTACTCGCCCACGGTTGAGCCGCTGGTGAAGCTTTCAGACTGGTATTCCAAGGACCGTCGCACGGCATACTTGAACATCCTGTCGAAGGGAGAAGTGCCGGACGAGGAAGATTTCCCTATGGACCCGCGTCTTCTTCTGGCACCGACGCTGCAGACCAGTCGAATTCGTGAGTGGCAGGTCCTGCCCGGTCGCACGCATCCTCTCATGACTAGCAAGGGTGGCAGTGAGGGTTTTGTTTTCACAGCTAGGAAGGTCATCCCGCTTGAGGGTGGTGTTGAGGCTAGGGGTAACCATAGCAAGAAGAGGAAGATTGAGGAGGGTACCGAGAGTTCGGCTGGTACACCAGCCTAAGTGTGAGCATTGTGCTATGAGGACATTATGTATTCAATATGAAAATGTTCAGATTTGATGTTCTTCCAATCTTCTACCACTTTTAGATAAAAGACCTCTGAGTGAGCAAGCTTGTGAGCGACTGGCTCTGGGGTTAGGGTTGGTGTTCGTCGAAAGGCCCATTGACACTTCTTGTAGTGTAATCAAGATTTTGAGAGAGGTCTATTTGGCATTTCTCGTCTCCTGAAGAGTACTCACCAGATAAGCATTATGGGCCTTCGATACTGCTGGTCTTCGCAAATACTTGGATGCGATCCTGAACATAAAACATCGAAGGTCCCAGCTCGCTCACGTGCACCCCCCACAACGTCCTGAATTGACCACCACTCTATATCCACACCACTCTCACATATGTTAGAAGAAACTTTTATAAAGTCTAGGAGCAAATGCATGCTTATAGTATATTGTTACTTTCTATCGATAGAGACCGTTCATAGATGTAGCTCCGTTCTGAGTTCGAAGCATTGGCTTGAAGTCTCCATTTTTCTTGTGGAAAATTTCGGCAAACATTGCGGCATGTATATTTGTCAAAGCTCACCTCAACATCATCAATCCAATCAAATTGGACCTGTGGCGCAGTGGTAGCGCGTGTGATTCCAGTGATATTGGGATATCCACAAGGTCATCCGTTCAAATCGGGTCAGGTTCACTTCTTTTTTGCTTTTGTGCTCCAGGCATACTGGTTGTTTTGCCGCAGAGTTGTTCTCTGACAGGCTCTGGAGAAGTGGCTGACCGATGTGATTGTTCAACCTGATTTTCCATGAAGTTCGTATCCACTCCCTTCTCTGGAAGCCAACACAATTAGTTCAAGGCCAGGTACCCTAGATCTCTGGTCGATTAGAAAGAAAGACGTAGATCGTTTAGACGGTGAAGCAACATTGATAGTTAAGAAGTCAAAACCAGTACGAGAATAGGGCCATGACGTGGAAAACATCGAGCCAAGAAAGCGACGCTTCTTTCACGCTGATATAGACGATGCGAAGTACACGAAGAAGTCGGAGGGCCAAGCAGAGCCTGTTAGTTAAAGGTGCCCTTAAAGTACAGTATTAATACAATTACACAGCTATGACCCATGTGAGACATACACTGCAAGAGTATGTCTGTTGTCGTCACTCGATGGTGGATCTATCGCCGCGAGCCTTCCCGAAAACAAGATTATCTTGAAACGTTACACCAAATCATGTGCTATGATGTGTCATGCACATTCCGCACCGTGTGTTGGCCTGGAATCAGAGAGCCAATGGCATCTGACTGCTATGCCATTTGCACGGCGAGTTTTGCTTAAGGCCTTAGGGTACGAATGTTGTAGCCTTCGGTTAAGTTAGATTCTGCGCAGAAAACGAGGATGAACGCCGCGGGCTAGACTCTGGCCAGACGGAAAGACCCTTAGATCTGTTGAGAAGAGACCGCAAGACAATGAACCCTCTTTCCAGACTGAGGCTGGTATATCCCAGGCAATGAGGGGCAGTACTCCGATGCTTTGATGCCATGATCCTGAGCCGAAAGGCAAGGGTGTGGTCCAGAAAGCTTGATATAGATCCAGTAGAACACAAACACCATTGCAGCTTCTTATATCCTGACGCCCTTGCTTCTCAGAAGGTTGACCATAGCACCAGCTTGGAAACCAGCCCATTGCAAAGTACCACCAACTGCACCGCCCATGATCCTAACCTCCTCCAATCGCCTGTCAAGGAATGCCTCCGTGTCTTTGAAATCGGTGCTCTGATCTTGTGTCTGGTACATCTCCGTCGCAGCGTATACGCTTGACAAGGAAGCTCGCTTGGTGTACCACGATGAGTCGACAGCCTTGTCGCCAGCCAGGAACCAAATCTCGTCACTGAGCTTCGCAAGCTCACGAAGAGAGGCAGTGATGTTCTCCGCAAGCGACATGTGTCCTAACGCCCCCGTCCAGTGTGGTACCACACCCGCTTCACCATTTGCGCGCAGACGCTCCATGACCAAAGACCTGACTTTACGACCAACACCCATATTCTCATCCAGAAACTGAACACGGTTGCCGAGCGCAAGGCGCTGTGTGACGAGATAGTAGAGGACCAGATCGAATGCACCTTTCCGGAAGAGGTTTGTGCTGATGTTCAGGTAGCCAGTGTCTTTTGCGCCGAGGGTGAGCGCTTCTTGACTGAAGCCATGTTTAGGCACATGGGTCAAGGCAGTGGACAAGATGTTAGATTCGATTCCGGGATAGGCAGGTGGAGGGTTATGCTCGTAGGAGTGATAGAGGGCTCGCGTGGGTTGTTGAACAAGGAGAGGGCGGAGAGTCGCAGGGGTGCGGAGAAGAGTTCGTTGGAGCGGCATGATTGTAGGCTACCTGCGAAGCCGTATGTATGGATAGCGATTAAAGACAGTGTGTGAAGATAAATATCTCGCTGACCAAAGCAATATCACATGTACTGCGAGACGACTTCTTGCTAGAGATCCGGAGATTACTCGGACTCCCGGGGCTGGAGGCCGAGAGTTGACTTCACTTCGTCGTCCGGCTTCACTTGGTATTGACTTCACTTCCAACATCATTGCTTTCATATTATCGAAGCGACTTTCCTATCATAATTACAAAGACAGATGACATGTCCATGTCTCAATGTGACACTATTAGCCACGTTCTTTCGTTGATTGCAGTCCGTCAATCGATGCATACTATGGAATGTCAAGCCTCCTTTCAAACGTACAAAGAAGGAGGGCATATCGATCCAGACAACAATAACTCAGGCAAACATAGCTAAGTATCTTGTTTGCAGAACCATCCCTGCTCTTGCATCAAAGTTGTAACTACATTCACATATTTCCTTCGCTAGCGTTTCTCAGTCCCACTTCACGAGCGTTCATATATACGACATTTCCAGGTTGCCGAATGAGACACAGAATAGGTGATGTTCTGCAACGAAGGACCAATAACATTTGGGCCGTCCATTCATGTATTCCGTGAAAAGCGATTGCGTACTATGACTGGCCGGACATGGCTGATTCGCTCAATCTGCGGCGAGCAAATGTAAACCTGTCGCTCAACAGTTACTGATACAATTGTGCTCTCGAGGCCATCAACCAAAGAATCACGGGCTCATGGAAGATGCAGAGGTTTTTCATATCAAGTAGCACTCGCCGGATTGCAAAGACTCCTGTGTTGAGGTGAGACCGAGAGGCGATAGGTGCGCCCCTTCACTTTCCCCTGCAAACTTCACTTCCGTTGTATGGGAGCCTTGGGAACTGACGTATGACGACTTCTGGACGTTGCGATTCACATGCTACTAAGCTATATCCAGGTCCGCAACACATAAACCTCCAACGCACGAACCAGCTTACAGTCCAACCTGTCGCATCGCACCCCATCTACCAAAACTGATCCAACCGGCGCCGCAAGACTTCTCTGATAGAACCAAAATTCTCGTATCGACGTTTATCGACAACTCGCTAGGCTCTTCCTCGTTGTAATTTGGCAGCAGTGAAGTTGAGGAGATCGCACGGAAGTTATTCCAGTAACTTTCCGTGGTGAAGTGAACGTAGGAAGAAGTGAAAGCAATCCGTGTCGCACACTGCCGATCGAGCAATCTTGCTTCGTTATCTCAAAGCCTTGAAAGCTTTCCTTTCCTCTTTACAAAGCCAAACCTACACCCCACTGGTATTTCGAGTCAAACAAACTTCGACATACCGCCGCCATCACCAAACCTCCTACATCCTTACAACACCTCCAGCCCCTACTGCCACTTTCAATCAACTCGCTCTAAAGCAAAAGCTACACCAACCAAAACTCGACAGCCACTCGAGCTGCGGTATCCTTCTACCTCAAAACCTTTCGCAACATCTTTCCTCTCACCCGCTTCAACAACCCACGCAAGAACCCTCCCACATCTACCGAAGTCCACAACCACCATGTCCGAAACCCGCAAAACGACCGGCGGCAAGGGCCTCAAAGAGCTTGACGCCATGATCAAGAGTGCCACGAAGGCAACGCCTCAGCACAAGACTGGTGTCTCTTTGGACGAATCCAAAAAGCCTATCTCTGCTGCCGATGGTACCACCGCAGACAAGGCCGTCTCTGTGGCATCTGCCGCCGACGACAGCGAGCCTGACGCGGATGGAGAGCAGTTTGGCGGGGCTGATAGTAGTGATGGAGACAACCACGACGAGCTCGAGGATGTAGTCGAGTCTGATCAGTCTGAAGATGAAGAGGCAGTCGAAGAAGCCAGCAGCGATGCTCATCCCAAGTATACGAATCGAAGCTATACCCCAGAGCCTGAGAGCGTGTGCGATGACTCGGACGACGACATGTTCGAGGCCATCTACCTGCCGATGACTGCCAGGAAAAGATTCATCTTGAAGTGTGAGCTCGAGTTGATGGACGACCAGCAGTACGAAGAGGCATTCCACATCCTCATGAACCTCTGCCGCGACGAACTCGAAGAACCGCGCATCCCTGTCCCTCATGAGACTGCCCGCGCCCTGCTCGGACTCTGCGCCTCGATCGATCGCGCTCGTGAGCATCCCGATGCTGTGGAGGAATCGCCGCAGCAACCATCGGTGACATTCATGGAGATAGAAGACATCGTCCGTCACTTCTATGACTTCACCCCTTGGATACAGCATCGCTTCATCGAGATGGTGTCGTTGCACCTTCGTCTGGACTCTGAATATGTTGATGCCCGTCGATTTCCTGATGTTTTGCTTAGGCTGCTGCTCAGGCATGTTCGCCTCCGCGTTGGGTTCCATGAAAAGGCCTATAAAAGGTCTATAGCGACCACGATCAGCAACGAGGAATGTAAAGCTACGGACCCTTCTGTGATGACAGCTGCTGCTTCAGCTGCCACTGTTGCTCGCAGTGCCTCTGGACAACTAGATGGCAATGAGAAGCTGGCGTCCAACAAGAGAAAGCGCGACGAAGTCGACCCAGAGGAGCAAGACGACAATCCTACGCCGAAGAAGCGCGCAAACGTGGCCACAGCCACTGAAACGTCCACCGACAATGAGAGCGATGGTACTGAGAACAGTATCACGTCTGAGGCAGTCAAGAAGGCGAAAGCGCAAGCAAACAGTGGCCCCAAGACCACGCCAGCCGCCAACTCCAAGAAGGCCACAAAAGCCCCGTCTCAAAAGAAGCGCTCTCGTGACGCCGCTTCCGAGGATGAGTTTGACGATACGGATTCCGACCATGCCCGCAACAGGGTAAAGGCCGCCGCTGCAGCAGCAGCAGCAGCGCAGGAAACGTCGACAACAGCAGCTCCCGCCAGCGCTGTCAAGAAGACGGCTCAGAACCAGCAGGCTAATCGTGCTGCTCAGACTCCGAAAAAGCGAGCTCGTCAAGCGGCTGATGACGATGAAGCTGAAGAGGCAGAACAAGCTCCAGCGACCAAGAGGGCGAAGAAGAGCACCGCTGCTTCTACCCGCAACAGCACACCGACAGCAAAACCAGCGAAATCTACCAAGAAGCCCACCAAGCGCCAGCAGAATGCTTCTGCGGCTGCTACTGAGGATGAGGATTTTGTTGAAGAGGAGGAAGCACCGGCCAAGCCATGTAAGAAGGCCGCCGCTCGCAAGACCACGAACCCAGCTGCGGCTACCACCAAGCGTGCCCCGAAGCGTGCCACGAAGTCCGCGGCCGCTCAGAAGAAGGACACTGTCGACTCTGCTGCCGCTGCCAAGGAAGGCAACAATGAGAAGCAGCTTGAATCTAGCAAAGAGACTGGACGTTTCAGTCCTGTGGCCAATCTTGATGGGACGATCGAAACCTCAAGCAGCCAGGCAGCCCTCGGCGCCGATCCCGCAAACAGCGACGATCAGTTCGTCGAAGAGTTCTGAGATTGAGTGGCGGGGTGGTTGTGGCGCAGGGAGGAAGGTAGGACTAAGATCAACCAACGGAGAAATGATTAGATTGTCGAAGCTGCGAGTATAACAACAGCGCGCATTGACAAGGATTTCAAGGCAGGGATCAGGATGGAAGGGTTACGGAATTGATGGCAGGGATGGACTTGAAAGGACGGAACTTGGAGGACGGATCTTGAAGGACAAATGTTGGAGGATGGATGATGAATGATGGAATTTGGAGGATGGTTTTTGAGAGATGGAACTGAAGGACAGATTTGCAAGGATGGAATTGGATGATGGACGTTGAAGGAAAGGATGAAATTTTAACAGGAGAAGACACTCAAAGCTGCTGGTATATTGATTATAGACGCGCTTAAGGTCAAAAGGAATGGAAAGATCGCAAGGAAACAAGATGGTTCATCAAGTAACTTATCATTTTGGTGGAGTCCATCAATTAGCAGCCGCATCACAGTGGATAGAGCTCCGTGTGTCCAATGCCTTGCAAGTCGAACGTTCACATCGATGCAGTGATTTGGATGCCGAAATAAGCTGTATCTCTTACCAGTCTCAGGTCATGTGCTGTGTTTGGATATCTACATACATTGCACGATTCTACTCACAAGTATGTTGTCTTTAATTCATGTGATCTCACATGCACTTCCAAGTCCCCATTGACATCACTCCACAAAAGCGCCTTCCCCAAGCTGCGCGTTCTCCGCGTTTCAACTTCCACATAAATTATTCCCAAAAGATCAAACCCACCTCACAACCCAAACCACAACACCTCATCACCCAGAGACAAAATGAGCTACGCCTCAACCCCCGACCCTCACAATAGCCGACGCTCGCCCAAACGCAAACGGTCCGAATCCCTCGACCCTCCCTCCGCCTACCACTCCGCCGCCTCAACACCGTACCAAGCGCCCGCCCTCGACGGCGCCAACGAGCAATTCGCATTCGCATACGAAGACGACAACGACGACGAGAATGAAGTACAAACGCCCGAAGTTCCCGAAGAGCTCAGGAGCAGCGCCGAAGGCACACCATCCGCCAACTCCAGCGCAAAGCGCAGAAAACTGCTGGCGGAGCGACCGCGCAAACTCGACTACGCACCGCAATACACGCTGAAAGGCCACAAGCGCGGCGTCGCGGTGGTGAAATTCTCCCCCGACGGTAAGCGCCTCGCCAGCTGCTCGGCGGACTGCACGATCAAAATCTGGTCTGCGGCGACGGGTGCGCTGCAGCACACGCTCGAAGGACACCTTGCTGGAATTTCGGCGCTGTCCTGGTCGCCCGACAGCCGCGTGATCGCTTCCGGATCTGACGACAAGCTCATTCGCATGTGGGATGCGGAGACGGGCAAGGCGCTGCCGGTGCCGCTGGCGGGACACCATAATTACGTTTACTCGCTGGCTTTCTCGCCGAAGGGGAATATTCTGGTCTCCGGCTCGTACGACGAAGCGGTGTTTCTATGGGACGTGAGGACCGCGCGGGTCATGCGGTCGCTGCCGGCGCATTCGGATCCGGTTTCGGGTGTGGATTTTGTGCGGGATGGGACTCTATCGGCGAGTTGTAGCAGTGATGGCTTGATCAGGATTTGGGACACGGGGACAGGACAGTGCTTGAAGACGCTGGTTCACGAAGACAATGCGCCGGTGACGAGCGTCAAGTTTTCGCCAAACGGCCGCTACGTGCTGGCCGCGACGCTGGATAGCAGTTTGAGGCTGTGGAACTACGTGGAGGGCAGGTGTGTGAAGACGTATCAGGGGCACAAGAACGAGAAGTTCAGCATACAGGTCTGCTTTGGCACGTATACTGCTTCTGCTGCGCCGGAGGAAGGAGGCAAGGAGGATGCAGAGGAGGACAAGCAACAGAGGCCGCAATGGGCTTTTGCAGCCTGCGGCAGTGAAGACGGGAGCACGGTGCTGTGGGACGTCAATTCGAAGGAGATCCTGCAGCGCTTGCAGGGCCACGAGGGCGTGGTGTTGGGTGTGGACGTTTGCGCTCAGGACGGCGCGATCGCCACTTGCGGCGCGGATAAGACCATCAAAATCTACCGACGACGCAGGCTAGGTCCGACTGTCAATGGGCAAGCAGACGGCGGTGCAGAGCATGTGGAGGTCTCGAAGGAAGTGGTAGCGGTAGGCGATGCCCCTGAGCAAACGAACGGGCAGACTCTTCCCAGCGATGCCCCTCAAGAGACCGCGCAGGAAATCAACGGCCATTCCCAAGCGCAAGAAGACGTCGCGATGGAAGAAGGCTGAAGCCTGGCGATCGAAATATCTTTCGCATGGACCTCTCGGATTAGATTAACGGGCACACTGGGCCTAAGGTGCAATTAACAGGGCGTACACTTCAAAGAGGAGGGGCGGATCTCATCAGAGCATGGGGAAAGAAGTCCATGCGGAGAGGTATCTCGTTCGCCGCGCAAGGCAAGAAGATTCTTCTTTACGAACCCCCTCACGTCGACATCCTTGCGCATTTCACGCCATGATCCAATTGACGAAAGGTCCCGTGTCCCCACGCCACAACAGCCAACACAACGAAGATACCACCCACCCGTTCCCAAAAAGCCAACCAATGCGCATCGCACACACAGACTCTCTCAAAAGTGCACCACCCACCCGCTCGCCTGGCCTTCATGTCCTCAAACCTCTCGAGTGCGCGCAGCAAACGCAAGGTCGGCAATTCGTGGTCGAAGGACCGAAGACTCCCGACGATGAGCACGAAGCAAGCGCATGGATGAACCAGACCTGTCGAGAATGAGAGTAGCTCAACAGGTGGAGGCGGTGGCGTGTTCTTAACCAAAGCGTCGAGCGGGTTTCTCGGAGAATGGCAGGGTAGCGATCTGTGGAGGATGAAAGGATGAGGCTTGTGTCTTTTTTTTTTTTTAATAATAAAAAAAA